>JASAND010024570.1:0-59987 GCA_030248195.1 Trissonchulus latispiculum
GTCTAAATCGGTACGCCCGGCTAAGTTTCAAGGAAGAGGACGGGTTTAATGAACAACAGTTGGAACTTTTGAAACTTCGATTGTTTTTGTTTGGATTGAGAAACGATTTGAAAGTCAGGGTACCTCCCGGGTGCAAAACTTTGGAACGAGCAGTTGAAAAAGCCTTACAGGCTGAGGGAGAGTACCCAGGAGAGGCCTATCCTTCCTTTTTGGAACCTAGTTTTATGAGCGAAAAGAGCGCTCCCGCAGCCATTGCCGAAGCCGAAAAGGCAATGAAGGATTTGAAAATTCGTTTTGAGAAGTTAGAGGCCGAAACTAACAAAAAGTTGGGAGGTGCTAGCCGATCGGACCGTGGTCGCGAATTGCCTCCCGGTACTACCTGTTTCAATTGTAACAAACCTGGACATGTTCGGAGAGAATGCCGCCAGCCTGGCGGAGGAGCCTATAGAGGTGGGAACCAAAATTCTGACCGAAACCCGCCCGGAAATTCCGGAAAGTTTAGAAATTCTCAAAATTCGGGAAACTACTCCAGAGACTTTCGCAACCGGGATTCTAGGAACGTGGGAAACTATTCTCGCGACGAACGCAACCAAAATTCTGACTCCAATTGGAGAGAGAGACGGGGAAATTATTCTGACCGTCGCGATGGGCAAAATTCCAATAACTACCCACCCCGACGTGACGATCGCTATGATCGTCGCCAGAATTGGGATCGGCGAGATCCCAGGGAAAACATGCCCGCAGAGATGAAAAGGGAATATGGACCGAAGTTCGCGGTGTCATATTCCAAGACGCAGGGACACGGTTATGAAGATGGTAGGGAGAGCCCCAACGACAGAAGAAGGTGGTCCGGTAGCTCGGACTCGGGGGGTGGTGAACGATACTCTGACCCGCCCGGGAGATCCTCTGGTTATCGCCGACAGAATCGGTCAGGCTCTGACTCGTCCGAACAGTATACAGTTAGATCTGTTAGAAATGTTTCGCGGAACTGTATGATGCATGCCCGGCGCTGTCTCGTCTCGCCGCATTTTGAACACAAAGTAATGATGTGCCGGCAACCTTTAACGTGTACTTGCTTCACTAACCTGATCAAAATTAGGCATGTTTCGCCGGCCCGATCTCTGAGTCTCAGTTCTATGACCTCCACAGAGGAGGAATTGTTTGTTCCAGTTACATCCAACCAAATTCGCGCAAGAAATTTGACTGACCGTGGTCATGAGAAAATCGGAGAATGTGAACGTTCTAGAACGGAAAACGTGACCACTGGCATCCAATGTGAAATTAGGACAGATGAACTGATTGAGAGTGTGACTGAGACGAGTGTGAGACTCCCACCAGTGGAGCTAGGGACTGTTGTTAAGCTGTTATGCATGCCGTTTCTGTCTGTGTATGTGGCTTTGGGGGTTATGCGAAAATTTGCAGTGCCGCTTTTCTGGTTTTTCATGACCGCGCTAGTTGCCTCGGCACAGGCACAAACCGTTTCTGACTCTTCTTCTTCACACTTTCTAGCCGATGAAATTGCCAAAATTGGAACAGTAGTTTTACCGCGCTGGGGGGCAGTCCTGAGTCCAGCCGGAATAGGGGTGATATCACAAAAAACAGAGTATCTCGCGTTGATCGTTCAACTAGCCGTACCCCCCATAACTCCGCATTGGAAACCGCCTGAGTGGGCGAATGAAGAGGACTGCATCGACCTCACCACCGGACAGACTAAGACCGATCAGTATTGCGTCCGCATGATCAACCAAAGTTGCCCGCAGCATGACTTTTTGGATAAGGAAATCATGCAAATTAAAGCTGAATATCGGAAATTATACTCCGGCGTTCTGAACACCCATTTCTATTCAAAGTTGTTGGCAAGTCTCTGCAGGTCAACGCCGGGCGTGTGTTCCTCATATGCTATGACCGAAAATTCTCATCAACGTCCAAAACGTTTTATTGAATTTCTGTTGGCCGGAGCCCTGGGAATAGGGGGAATTGCCAATAGTTTGGCCAATACCTATCACATGGGAAAGTTAGACGGTAAAGTGCAAGCTGTCGAACAGGGTTTTCATACTTTACGTGAGGAGCAGCTCAAAATTACCGACTCAGTCAAGAAAATTGTGCACGCAAACGAGGAGATCTATGCATTTCTACACCATACGGTACAGGATCTAACCACTTTGATCATTCGGGCCAGATGTTCAAATTTCTCGTACATGAGACAAATTTACATGCAGTTGCTGGCCCATATTTTCACCTCGTCCCTGAGGGACGGACTAAATTCAGTAATGCATGCCGGGTTGCGTTCGGAAATTACACCTAGTTTGATAAATCTACAAACTTTGAAAGAAATCATACGAAATCACCCCTCACTGCGGAATTCGCTACTGTCGCAGGAGCCCAGTTTGGTGTATCAGTTCGGGAAAGTTTATCCCATCAAAATTGATTTCGAGACTCTACGATTCGGCTTTATGTTAGAGGTGCCTGTCCCCATTGAACAGGAAGTGCGTCCATTGTACGCGGTTCACAACGTTGGGTATAATTCTAGGGAACGAGGCATCACTGCGCTAGCACCCATGCCTGACTACGCTCAGCGGTTGGATACGGGAGAAGTGAGAGAGATAGATGTCTCTGAGTGTAAGACAGCTCCCGGTCTTTGGTTCTGCCCACCAAACGCTATTGTTACTAGCTTGAAGGCTAAATGCTTGCAAATTTTGATTTCATTTTCTGATGAGGCCTTAAAAAGGGAGTATGCTAGTTGTGCAGAATATGTTCAAGTTAAAGTTTTGGACAATTCGACAGTTTATCGTACCACCCCTGCTGGGGTGCTGATCCGCACGAATTATACAGAAGTTATTGTCGCACGTTCACCGGCCCTAAACCATGTTGCTGAGGGCGAGCGAGTCGCTGTGCCAGGCACTGGCACTCTGTGGTTCGAGCATGGGCAATATCTCCACTTGATTATCGGCAACACTATTCCGACCAGCACACTAGGAATTGCTCGAACTACAGTGACGACTGCGGAATTACGCGAAATTGTAGTTCCGGCGCCTTTGGGCCGGATCCCGTTACATTTCACAGAACTTTCTACTGCTGAATATGAAAATGAACAGGCACGTAACTTGATACATAATCAGATGCGAAAATATGTGCACCTACCCTTGATTCCCTTACAGCTAAACCACGGTCTGACCATAGTAATTATAATTATATTGATTGGTTGTGTAATCGTCTGGTGGGTTACTCCTTGTGGGCGGAAATTCCGCGACAGGGTGCGTAGGAAACCTAGACCAAGTCCACCGCCACTGCGACCTAAGATTTCAGCTCCCGTTGATGCACGTCGGGTTAACGAGCCGGTGTTCAGCGACGACGATGAGCCGACCGTTGAGTTAGGATCTGTATCTCCGGAGGAGGAAACCATACCTCTCCGCTCAAAGGCTCCGCCCGTTAATGAATCCTTAGATAGGGTACGAAAGGCCGCGGCCAACCGTTGTCAGGCTACACCGGGATATCGCCCTTTGGCACGGGATGCCTCAGTTGCCTCATCCATGTCCGATTATTGCGCTGACTTGGAGGCAAGTGCTCAGCTATTAACCGATGATAGCCAGGATAGCCGTACCTCCCCTCTGATAGACCTACATATAGGGAACCGTAGGGGTAGCGACTGTCGGATAGTTAGGTTTTCCCGGCAGGATACTAAGGAAAATACTGATTCAGAGGACGACCGCAATAAGGGTAGGGCTAGTACTGAGCATTCCGACGCTGCCACGAGTCCATTTAAAAGGCTAGGAAAAGCCAAAGGACCGCAGGTGGTAGAAATGGACCCACAAGGTGGTGGTGCTCCCGCACGGGCCTCCTCCCGCAACTTCCGCAGACCCGTCAACGCGCACTCGGTTCTGATGGTTCGCACAGTACCACTCTTGATTAGCCTTGTGATTCTAGGACAACCGGTTCAGGCACTTTTCGACACAGGAGCATTGGTTTCGGCCATGTCCTCGGGTTTAGTTAGACGACTAGGACTCCGTTTGGAAGCAGCTGATCCTGCCCAGTATATACGGACAGCCAATGGGGAACGATGCACGGTTGCCGGTGTAGTCACAGCCCCAGTTTTCTTTCAAGGAGCTGAACGGCAAATGCCGAACAGGAAATGGCAATTCTTAGTGGTCGACAATTTAACTGTTGAGTGCATTATCGGATCTGATTATATGATCACCTTTCCGGGAGAAATTTCTCTAGACTTAGGACAGCATACGATAACCTGGCCAACCCCAGGAGGTACTCGGATCACTCTACCTTTTCAGACGCCGGACACACAGCGGGTACGAGGGTTAAACCTGGTCGGAGGGATGCCGCATGGAAAACACCCGCGGGAACAGGACCCCAATGCCGTCTCCGTACCCCATCGACCCCTACCCATGATCCTAGTAGACATAGGTGAGCAGCCTATACAGGCCTTGGTAGATACGGGGGCAAACTTAAGTCTGATGAGCGAAGACCTGGTACGCACGTTGAAACTACCGCTTTTACCACTGTCACACACCCCACGGGCTGAGGGAATTAACGGACAAACTTTAAAATTTCGGGGTGCAGTGCGAGTGCCTGTTGGGTTTTATGACACACCTGGAGTGAAAATCATGCATACGTTCTTGGTCCCTAAGGGACTAGCTGAGGATTGTCTCATTGGAACCGATTTTATCCTAGCGCATGGTGGCGAAATGGCATTAAACTTTCAAAAGGGCGAGTTTCAGTTGAAAAAGGCCACGCATCCGCTTATGACGGCAAAATTGATACAACACGCTCCTCTGACGGAAACTGCCTTTAGAGTCTCCGCCATGCGCAAGGTGGTAATACCTGCCTATGCAGAGATGGCAGTACCAGCCTTAATTGAGAGCATGCAGCCGATAAACTATGAAGGAATTTTCGAGCCGGAAAATACCAAATTCGAGCTCGGTCAGCCGAATTTGCAAGTTTTGCCTGCTTTGGTAAATTTGAGCCGGCAGCACATACCTGTGCTTATGAGAAACGAGACTGGTCAAGATCATACTATCTACGAGAACACCACTCTCGGGAATGTAGTACCTAGGCAGGAATTAGGATCCGAAAAGGGAACCTCTCCCTATGCAAAGTTGCGCGATGAACATGGGGAAACTATCCGGTTGGGCAATCATTTCCGGAATAAACTCACTCGAGCCATAGGAAGGCATTCTCACCAAGTGAAGGCGTTCAAAAGTATCCGACCATGTGCTTTCACCGATCTTTCTGAGCCAATGCAAAAAATCTCCTTTGATCAAAGTAATTTATCTGATTCAGAAACGGGGCAGTTTTTGGGACTATTGAATGCAAACCAGAGTTGCTTCTCCCAACACCCTTTCGATATAGGAAAGTGTACCATTTTTCGCGCTCATATTAACACGGGGGAAGCTAAGCCCATCTATGCCACGCCCTACCGACTCCCGGTGCACCTTAGACAGCCACTTCTGGAGGAATTGACGGAAATGCTAAAGTATGGCCTAATCCGTCCATCCACTAGCCCCTGGAGTTCTCCCATGATCTATGTTCCGAAGCCTGGGGGAAAATTGCGCCTGTGTGTTGATTTTCGCAAAGTAAACAAAATCAGCGATCCTGATGTCTATCCTATACCCAGGATAGATGATATTATGACCTCACTGAAAGGGTCAAAATTCTTTTCTACTATTGACTTGAGCAAGGGGTTTAACCAAATTGAGCTGGACGAGGAATCTAAAGCTAAGGCCAGTTTTAACACCTTCCATGGACAATTCGAGTATAATGTCTTGCCTTTCGGGTTGAAATGCGCGCCCGGAAATTTTCAGCGATGCATGGAGCGCATTCTCGGGGATCTTCAGTGGAAAAAGTGTATCATCTATATTGATGACATTCTTATCTTTTCTAAAACTTTCGAGGAACATCTAGAGATAATGCAGGAAGTTTTTGACCGATTGCGCGCTGCCGACCTTAAAATGAACCCGGAAAAGTGTCACTTTTTAAAGAAATCTGTTACCTATCTGGGGCATATCATCTCTGAGCAGGGGGTCGAACCACTAAAGGAAAGGATTCAGGCCATTCACGACTTAGCCGTCCCCAAAAATATTAAGGATGTGGAAAGTTTTTTAGGCATGTGCGCATACTATGCAAAATTCATTAAGGGATTCGCCCACCTTGCCGCTCCCCTCTATTCGCTCAAAAAGAAAGGGGTTCGATTCGTTTGGAATAACACCCACCAGCAGGCTTTCGAATTGCTCAAGAAAAGCTTAATGGAAGCTCCCGTGTTGTCGCACCCCGACCTAGCCAAGGGTTTCGTCCTACATACCGACGCGTCGGACTTGGGGTTAGGAGCAGTGTTGTCTCAGGAGCAGGATGACGGAAAATATCATCCCGTCGCCTACGCGGCTCGCTCTCTGAAAAAATACGAGCGAAATTATTCAACACATGACAAAGAGTGTTTAGCCATGAAGTTTGGCATTGAGCATTTCAGGCACTATTTGTACGGGGGGCCCCCATTCACTTTGTTTACCGATCATTCCGCCTTACGGTGGCTTATGAAGCACCCCCCTCGAAATTCGCGACTTGCCCGCTGGCAGATGACTTTTTCTGAGTATGATTTCGAGATAAAGCACCGAAATAACCCCCAACTGCGAAATGCGGACGGATTATCCCGCAACCCGCTCTTCGCTGACATCGCACGCGGAGTTAAGGGGAATACAGGCGATAGCGAACGCAACGGTGTACCTTTACACCAGGAGGAAAGCGAAGAGTTTGTAGCGCATATAAACTCGGTAGTGATCAAAAGAGACCGCACACCGACACGCGACGAAATTGCACCGGTGATTTCGCGAAATCGAGCCCGTAAGAGCACATCCGCCCTGCGATCTAAAGTTTCCAAAATTTCACAAGCTTCCGGATCAGACGAGTCTGAGCACAGCGAGCCGACTCCTAAGAAGCAACCGCGTCTGCCCCCTGGGCCAGAGCCGCTGGAATCTGATCAGGATGCAGAATCTCACCAGACCACGCTGGAGTCTGAATCTGACTCGCCCCTTCCTCAAAAGATGGCAGGGAACGGTGAGTCCACTGAGAGTGAACCGCTGCGTGCCGAATAGCCGTTCGCGGGAATAATGGCAATTGTGTTTTCTTGAAGAAAGTTCCTGCGGAACACATAGTAATACACTTCTTCCGTTTTAGCCATGTTGGTAAGTCTACAACTTTCCTAGTGTGCAGATTTCCGATGTCGCGTTTCCCACGTCCAGGCTCTGCATTTTGAAAATTTTTGCAAAATTTTTCTTTTCCAATTTCAGCATTTATGCAAACCTATGTAGTAAAGCCAAAATTATATATGTAGCATGAGAAAGCGAGTATACGCTAGGAACTGAGAATGGGTAAGCTAAATTGGATTTCGGAAATTTGGGAAATTAGAAAACAACATTAACTGTGACAGAAGCGAAGAAATTGGAATTCAGGAATTATGCAATATCAAGAGTACATAATAGATAAGAGTAAGAAACTCTTACGCTAGCATGTACTAACCATGTAAGGTATGCTCGGTTCATTAACTCGGGACTCCCCCCCCCCCGTAACTTTCGTGAGGGGGGGGTCCCACTTTGCACTAAATACACGCTTTCATATAAGCGTGTGTCTGCTCGCTGATTGGCCCGTTAGCCTAAGGCTTATGGTAGGCAATTTATTAGTTATTTTAATTAACTATTTATAACTTTAATTAGGTTAGTGCAATTAAAAAACTAATTGGACGGCTACGTTTTACGGCAAACAGCACTTACATTGCTAGACTAATAGATACGATACGATAGATAGATAGAGATCGCCAATCTTTTGCTTCCCACACATGGAGAAATCAATCCCTGTTCAAAGCTTGTTTTCGTGTGATCGCATGTCCAAGTCGAACATACGATTTTAGACTGGCGTACTCTGCATACTTGTAGTAACTTTAAAATTATTAAATTTAAGAAATCCCAGATGAGAACCCCTCTTGTGCCCCAGATGAGAACCCCATGAACGTGAGTCGCGATTAAAAAAATACACAAACGTGAGTTCTCGAACCGAACGTGAGTTGGGATTAAAATTAAACCACCACGGTGAGTTGGCAAGACAAATGTTAGTTGTCACTAAACAAAACCAGTTAACAAAACCAGTTGACTTAAGTTTGATAAATTTGTTTGATAAATACCACCAAGCATAAAACCCATAAAACAAATCCAGGAACGTGAGCTGTCATTAAACTAAACCCAGTGGACTAAACCGAATCCACGAACGTGAGTTGTCATTAAATTAAACCACCACGGTGAGTTGGCAAGACAAATGTTAGTTGTCACTAAACAAAACCAGTGGACTAAAACAAATCCACGAATGTGAGTTGTCATTAAATTAAACCCAGTGGACTAAAACAAATCCACGAACGTGAGTTGTCATTAAATTAAACCCAGTGGACTAAAACAAATCCACGAACGTGAGTTGTCATTAAATTAAACCACCAACGAGAGTTGGCCAGAGAAAACGTGAGTTGTCACTAACTGAAACCATTGGACTAAAAGAAAAGCACCCCCGTGAGTTCGCATTGATCATTATTTCAGACCGAGACAAACGTGAGTAGCTACTACATACCACCAAACATAAAACCCAGTGGACTAAAACAAATCCACGGACGTGAGTTGTCATTAAATTAAACCCAGTGGACCAAAACAAATCAACGAACTTGAGTTGTCATTAATCCGCAAACGTGAGTGGTCATTGAATAAACGTGGGCTATCGTTAACCCATGCTCGTGAGGTGGCACTACACAGTGCCGTGTGCTCATTATGGATTTAAACAGGTTTTAAACAATTTAGTTAGCAAAGCAGTTAGTTAGCAAACTGGAACCTATTGGACGGATTTGAAATATTTATCGAAGAAGAAAAATTGGCACTTTAGGAGAGGGTATTTTGTCCTGGTATCGGCTAAAAC
Organism: Trissonchulus latispiculum; assembly: GCA_030248195.1. NCBI lineage: Eukaryota > Metazoa > Nematoda > Enoplea > Enoplida > Ironidae > Trissonchulus > Trissonchulus latispiculum. The sequence goes on from JASAND010024570.1 coordinate 8,953, forward strand.
CGCTCGGGTTACCGAGAAAACTGAGTGCAAATTTGTGAAACTTAATGTTTTCCAAAATTTTCTTTTAGCGGAACTAATATCATTTTACAGATATAAAATAAAAACGTTAAAAACTGTGACGTTCTTGTTTTCGTAATGAGAAAATGGATAACATGGTTACTGTAATTATATTGACAAATAAAAGCTTAAGTGAAAAATAATTTAGCTTACAAGTTAGGAAACCATTCATTCGCAAAGCGTTAGAACAATCTATATAGTGGTAAAGCTAATCTTGTAGTATTTGTTCGTTAAGCCGAACTTTTCTAGGGCGGTTGGTCCGGGCCAGGTAAACCTGGTTGGCAGTTGAATTTGTATTTTTCCCTATACTGCCAGTTCCCTTATCAGCCATTTGGGGACCCGCCAGGTAGCGGTCGCCCTATCCGCTAATGAGCAGCATAGCACTGCTCCCTTCCTGGTCCTCACTAACTATATGACACCTATCTCAGCGGAGAAGAAAATAATTTAGATGAGTGGAGTAAAAACCAAAGAAAAACCATTGAAAATATTGAGTACTCAACCCTGACGATGTAGCAACAATGCAGAGACTAACATTGTTATAAAAAAAGAACAGTTATAGAAAACAGCCGAACTTTTGCCCCAAAATTCATGGATCGATTTCTTTATTTTGGGTGAATGTTTTTAAAAATGAAACGTTTTAGTTACAATTCCCATAAGCTGGCATAAATACCGGAAATAGTATCGTAAAATATTTTCATAGATATCTCTATAATTAAAGTGTTTAAAAATTAATTAATTAATTATAAGTAACTTATGTCATAATTAAGCATAATAACAACAAAATAATAACAACAAAACCGCTAGACAACGCAGCTACAGCTCCCGAAGCCACAGGCAGAGATCCACCACTATTGTCCTCGACTATTATTCGCCGTCGCTTGGGGGGCTGAGAAGGTCCGAAATGTTGATCATGAGGAACAAGGAAGGATGGCACAGTCTCAGCAATAAAATTAGCCAAATTGCAGCATCCGCTCAAATTAAGGTGATACTTAGGAGTCTGATCAGTAGCCTTTTCGTCCGCGAGATTTATGATATCCTGGAATTGGGCACCGTTCATATGAAAGGCAGCGATACCATGCGTACGAAGATGACATTTCATTCGAGCCGCCCAGGAATCACCGACACACAAGACTCTAAAACAAAGTATTAAGGAGAATCGAAGTATTGCCACAAATTAAGCAAAATATTGACGTTTCAGGGCAAAATGGGTAAGCATTGATGGAGAACGCTATCCTTGGCATATTTAACGAAACATTAGCCATTTTGATTGATTTTGCAAACCTCAAAATATATGTCTTCTGTTTTTGTATATTTCAATTTCCTGATAGAGCTATAACACCTATAAAAGCTGAGTTAAGCTGCTGGTATCCTTTTGTTCATTAGAGCTATAACACCTATAAAAGCTGAGTTAAGCTGCTGGTATCCTTTTGTTCATTTTTGAAATGTATTTTTAACTAATTTATTCATTTTTATTAATTTATGTCACATACATCATGCATGCATACATACATACATGCATCGATTTCCCAGAACTGGTGGATCGGCCAAAATTTCTTTTTATGGTAACATAAGGATAACATGTGTTGAGACGTTTTGAATTTCGCTCAAAAGCCCTCAATGTCATCATAGCGTTTTAGCGAGATATATATGTATATATATTTAATCAAAAATGCTCGCTCTGCAGAAGTGCACCAAGGTAGATCGCTGGACTCTAGAAGCTGTCGTTGACATGTGCGCAAAGTTGTGGACCTAACCTGAGTAATAATTTAATTTAATAAATAAATTAATTAATTAATTTAATTTAAAGTTAAAATTGCTTTTGAAGTGCTGTATGGAATGAGCAGTATTAGTTGTCAACACATTTGTCTTTTTTGCGGACCCATGGATACCAGTACAGTTTCAGTTTTAGTTGTTAAACCTGAAATAAGGTTCGGTTCCCGTTTCAGGTCTTCTCCAAAAATAGTTTCAGTTTCAGCTTCAGTTTCAGCGCCTGAAGCATCACAGACTTACGGCAAGGAGAATAGAATTTTGTACATATTCTATCAACATTATCAACATCAACGATCAACAATCAACGTCAACATTATATTCAAGATAATCAAACCACATTTTGTATGCTACTTAATGAAACAAATGTGTATGCTGTTTCACTCAAATTGCAGTTGCTAAACTTCGGAAGCCGGCTTCAGCACAATAACGTACACAAAAGTGGTTTTCGAGTACGCCAAACAATTTTAAATTTAAATTTTTAGAATTTTTAAATTAAGCAAAGTTAAAACTTAAGTTATTTGAATTGCCATAACAATCTTGCCATTGCCCTTTTCAACACATGCATAAAAACAAAACAACAAAAACAATACCGTTACATATAAAATGCAAAATCAAAGCTTATTCTGAATTTCCAAATGATGTTTGCCAATGCGTGTACCAAGTAAAGAACGCGATGTGGGTGTATATATCAATAGTATTAGAATTATGGCACCATCTGGAAATAAAACCAACTGCAAATACAAACAAGTATGCCTTTAAAAATTAAGGCGTTTGGGTGCTCATCAATATGCAGATTTCTCCACTTTCCGCCTGAGTGCACATTCGGATGACTCAGCGGAAATGGCCGAGAAACCTGTCTGCCCAATTTCAAAGAACTTGTTAGAAACTTTAGAAATAAACCAAGGACAAATGCATACGAAGGCAACACCACTCACGCTTGGTGAAGCGAAGGTGACTACTACAAAACTGTTTTGCATAAAAGTTTGCGTTTTGCACACTCCGATTTTGCCAAAAGAATGTTTATAGGGTTCGTTGACCTGCTGAATCCGAATATGAAGTTTGTTTGCAGACATGACACTACCTTCGTTCAGTATGCGCTTACAACAGTCTTAGGGTTTGTGGAGCGATCGTCTCGCATACTTCGAGAAAGCAATCTTTAGAAAGCTTTCTAAACACTGGAACAAGGCTTGGAGACATAACTTCATGCACATGTTGGTGCAGTCACTAAGCATGTGATGTGTAAAGTTTCAGACGATCCAGCCAAAGTCCTTTCAGTAATTGACTCATATTTTTGGAAGAAAACCAAATAACAGCGTCATTGCCGATAATTTAGTCTACCATTGCGAACGCAGGGATTAACAAAACCAAGCAATTTTTACACAAGTTGACACAGATAATAGTGAGTATTAATTGAACAAAATTTGCGCTCATTTGATTAACCACAACTCCTAAGACCTAAGCTAACCTCCACCCGGGTGTACTTACCACCAGACATGCAGGATGGAGAATTTTGGGAGGACCGTGAACCGGCGATGAGATTTTTCAAAAGTTTTGCCTCCTAAACCGAATAAAATCCGGATTCTGAGGGGTGAGGCCCAGGTCTGAGGATGGGTGAACCCTGCCCTCCACCCACCCCCACCCCCCACATGTATTCCTACCACGCTAAATTGGTCGTACTATTTTGAGCTTTCAGCTCTTTTCATGCACAATTTCTTTCAAACATTTTGCGCTCTTTCAATCTTTTCTTTCTTTAAGTTCATTTTCGTGGGAAGCCCCTTTTCACCTCCAACTAAATTTGTTTTGGTCGAACGAAAACTTTTGGTCATGTCCACCCCCCTCCTTTCAAAAGCCAGGATACGCCCCTGGCATTGATTTTGTCTTAACGCAATGTCTTATTTGTGCAAAATTGTGTCCTTGATAACTAGTAAATAACTAACTAATAATAATAATATCTAACTTGAGACATTTAGTTCAATAATTAAAGTTTTCAGTTTCGTGCAGTAATTTTCACAGTCGCTGGATATACACAGATTTTCGCAGCCGACGGAAACTGAAATTAACTTGGGAAAGCTGATCCACGCACTAAACTTTACTTTCTTCAAAAGTCGATGCTCTGAATGTTGTGAACTGTGATATTGTTGAAGGAGCAAGAGCGTTGAAGGAGCAGTTTGTATAATCATGAAAATATGCCTTAGTTAAGTCTGAAGCTGTTAAGCCTTGATGTTACTCTAACTTGGAATGAACTGAAACTTCAACTGAAAACTCTACTCAAACTGACAAGCTCAAACTCTAATTGTTTTAAGTTTCTGACTGAAACTGAAACTAGCATCGGTTACCGAAAGGACACTATAAGCTATCACAAACTTGAGCCTCGCGAAGCGTGGTGTTGTAGCGCTTCTACCAGGGCTGGCGGATCAGGAAGAAACCAAGGACAAGCCCGAACGGGAGGCTTCAAGTACCCTTGTACCCACGAAACCAGGACCTAGAAGAGAGAAGGGAAGAGGGAGGTTCAGCTTTTGACTCACCATTGAAAGCAAAGAATTGGTCCCGCCGGGGATCGAACCACGGCCCTTCTGCTCTAGAGTCAGACATGCTAAACCACTACACCACGGGACCATCAGCTGAACTCCCATAGCAGGCTTATCAATCTTTCCTATGCCTGCTTCCCTTACATCAGCTACTGGTCCGACCTAATTTAATTTAAATTTAATAATGATTAATTTATTTTAAATTATTTAATACTCAGATTTAATGTCACGGCTTCAGATTCACAAATACAATCACTGAAAGCGCTTAGCGTTCCAGACCCCTTTAAATCCAACCAACCAGAAGCAACTACTGGGGGACCGGAGACAGGATTCCAATCCGGGTCCTGAGGCAGCCTCGACACATATAGCGCTTCTACCAGGGCTGGCGGATCAGGAAGAAACCAAGGACAAGCCCGAACGGGAGGCGTCAAGTACCCTTGTACCCACGAAACCAGGACCTAGAAGAGAGAAGGGAAGAGGGAGGTTCAGCTTTTCACTCACCATTGAAAGTAAAGAATTGGTCCCGCCGGGGATTGAACCACGGCCCTTCTGACTCCGGAGCAGACATGCTAACCACTACACCACGGGACCATCAGCTGAACTCCCATTGCAGGCTTATCAATCTTTCCTATGCCTGCTTCCCTTACAGTGTAGCAAACCTCGGGCTGCCCCCGACTATAACTTGAGCCCCAAGAACTCGGAGGGAGACACTCCGAGTCTGGCACGATGTGGAAGACCGATCCCAGCCTTTGTAGGCTTCCTAATCCGTTTGGCCAATTGGTCCATCTGGCCTTTGAGGTTTTCGGTCGTCCATTCAGTTTATGTAGCAATACCTGTACATTGAGAATAATATTATATACATGGAAGCACACCTACAAGTAAAACCATGTGGTGTTGTATCTAAATTCTGATGTTGAATTGTTGAAGGTTGGAAACTCCAGATATTGGATTGCCAAATTTGAATTCCGGCATATATGTAGTTCAGTATGTAATTCAGTTCAGTTCGGAACTCAACTAGTCCAGTATGTAATTACACACTGGACTAGTTCAATATGTAATCCACGTTTTCACAGGTTTTCTGAAACAAAGTTTTATATATTTATATATATGAAGCAAATATTCATGGTCAGCGAAGTTGAAAGCCGTTGTAAATTGTAATTATAAAAGAGTATAAAAGTTTGTTATTAGCCCGTTTTCGGTGAGCCCGATTTGCCGCGTTCAAAATTTATATATACAAAATCTGAAATTTTGCTCTGGTCATCGTTTACTTTGAAACGATAAACAATTAACAAAAATTATACCGAGTTATATCAGCAAAATTAATGTAAAAGTAATAAAAGTTAAAAGATTTGGTTGCTTCAGAATTTTGTAGTCGAACCGATTTAAATTCGGTGAGCCGACAGCATTAACATTTATTAGGTTGGAGAAAACTACTTTCTGTTAAATACCAGGACATTTTTCACTTTTAAACTTCACCTATTTTTTTCCAGGCAGTTTCGTATACTTGGTGTTTGTGGATCACTGAAAACAAAAAATTCTCTTTCAAATTGCGTGACTTCCGCAGTTGGACCAGTCCAATTCAATGCAAATAAAATAGCATTCAAAATAAATTTTGAAATGTCGCATCCACGAGGGGTACCCAAATTGGCTAGGGAAGTTCAGGTATGAAGTTCCGGCGTAGCAAAAGATTCTATCTGTACCTTAATGTCCGGGCCTAGTTTTGGATTTGAGACCATTTTTGTGCATTTCATTTGACGTATGTACCCTTAGCGCACCCATTGCTTATTCCAACTTGTGCTTAGCACACAAAACTAAGACTTAATTTATGAAATTTTCCACTTGTAAGATTCCAGACGACCATCTCCCGCTCACTCAGAATGGGCAGATGCTAGCTTAAAAATCATTAGAAATTTTTTGAACACAATATTTGAGCTAGGATAAACAGTGTAATCCTAAAAATCGGAAAATTAAAAAAAATTAAGCCAAATTTTTTCTTTAAATTTTATTCTAGCACCTGCCCATTCTGGGTGAGCGGACAGGACGCAGTTTACTTGGTATGTATCTTATGTGTGTAAAAATTCAAAAAAGAAGTTGGATTTTTGATAAGTTTTTTGCAAGAATCTTCTAACACGTGTATTTACCCCACAACAAGTTAGTTCGTGCACGCTAAGCTAACCGGATGTAGGTGACAACTATTTAGTTAGCCTTAGCTTAAAGCTATTAAAAGCACTAAGCAAGCTGAGGCTAACTGACCTGTTGTCACCTACATCCAGTTAGCTTAGCGTGCACGAACTAACCTGTTGTGGGGTACTTAAGGTTAGCTTTCTGCGCAGAGAATTTTGACGTATGCATTAGTAGACTTGAGTAAATTATAATGTACTTGACGCTAGAAAATTGGTTGTACTTTGTACTAGAATCTGTTTAGCGGACGGGAAGCAGACTAGCAAGTTCCGTCTATTTGGTTGATCGGCATTAAAAGTGCATGGAAATTTGTTGAACCATTCTGACTTAATTTAATCTTTAGCAACGAATTAGCTTTGAGTGCATTCCTTCTATCAGCAGTACAAGTGTCAAAGAGCTGTCAGAATCAGATGCATTTGCAGTTGTAGCATTCTTGTAAGGCACCAGACTTTAAAGCATTTGTAAAGCACAGACTTTAATCTCAAAAATACGACCTTCTACCATACGGTTTCTTCCAGTGATAGCATAGCATTGTTAAACTTCAAGTTTCTATCAGTTCTAAAATAAAAGCCTTAGCTGGTCCAGTTCACACATACTATAAAACGCCGTATATTGCAAACCTGAGTTTACATATCTAGCTATATGGAGCAATTAGTTATTTACAAGTTTCGGTTGGCGATTAACTATTTCCAGGATACAAGAGTCTGTATTTTTCGTTCATGTCAGCAAGGGGAATAATAGTAGGAATAATAGCACTGTCTAACCTGTTTTATTTTCCAGAATATATGTAGATCCGAATTATTATTATCCGAATTATGAAAATTTTGGCGGCGGCAGAAATTTTTGCAGATTGCAGATTGCTTTCACCGATGCTTTAAGTTTTGCGGAAAAGTTGGTTGGAAAAACTGAACGCTTTAATATGATTCCAATTCATTAGTTAAAGCTTATCTATTAGTTAAAGCAACAGAAAGTGTCATTTTTGACGATTTCTCGACCATCTCCAAAGTTTCTCACCTTCACATAGTTTCGTATTTAAGGTGGTGGTATCCTTTAGTGCAGTGCCTTTGTGGTGATTTTTTTGAAACGCTATAACTTTCGCAATTTTGGGAGTTGCAAAGAGCTTAATACATCGTTTAAAGCTTACAGAACTGGCAAAATTAGCAAAAAAAATAGCAGAAATTTTCTGACAAGCTGACATCTAACAGGATGAAAATAGACCTCCGGAATCCGTCGAGTAGTTTTTGAGAAATCGATGTTCGAAACAAAACAATCGCAGTTTTGCCAAAACGGTTTTTCGGCCAAATCTCTAGCTGAAAGTCCGGCTAATAGGCATTCATAAAATGTGCATTTGGACGATGTATCGATTGAGTATAACTAAGCCAATTTTGTCCTTAACATGTGGCAGTAATTTTGAAAAAACTGATTTCCTCGAAAATGGCCATTTTATGACCCTAAAAACAGTTTTTTGCTTATACTGACTTAACCACTGGAGATAGCTCAAAGGTTGTAAGAGCAAAAATGTTAATTTTCGAGTCCTCTTTCCAGCCATACCAACCAAACCCGTGTCTTGTCTACCTACTGGGAGCTAAAGGCCCAAAACCAAAACTTTCTTGTCTTTTGGCCTAAGAATATGGGACTGGTCATAAAATGTTAAAGAGCACGGAAATAGGTTATTTCGTAAGTTTTAGCCCTTTGCGTAAAGGATTAAAGCCGTAGGAGTCAAAAATACCCGAAAGGAAACCAGCACCTTAAGGAAAGCAGGCGCCATAAAAATTGATAAGCCTGATATGGGAATTCAGCTGATAGCCCTGTGGTGTAGTGGCCTGTCTGGCTGGTTGCCAGGTGTGGTTTCTGTTTCAGGCTTCAGCTCAAAGAGGACGTGGCTCGATCCCCGGTTTGGCCAATTCTATATTTTGGATCCAGAGTGAAAATCTGAACCTCTTTCTTCTTCTTCTTCTCGGTTTTTAGGGCCTTTTCAGGAAAGAGTAGAGTAGAGTTAAAATTAACTCAATCCTTTTCATGAAAGCATGAAAGAATTAAAAGACTCATGCTTGAGTAGAGTTAAAGCTAGTTAGAAGAGTTAATTTCAACTGTAACTCTACTACTACTCTACCCTTTCCTGCAAAGGCCCTTAGTCCGTCAACCCTGGTAGCAATGTTTTGTTGTCCCCACTGTGAGGCTAGGAATCAAGACAATAGTTTCTAGACATGCCTTTACTTTTATTGCAGATTGCCGGTTTAGTCAAAACTGGCACTTTGCTGTCTGACTAAACGGAACACAGGTTCACTGAACCTAGTATTAACCAGGTGGCATGAGTAGTATAGTATGGACATTTCGAGCAGTGTTGGAATAAAGAAAAGTTGAAGGAAATTTTCCGTTCCATTTCTTAGGTTATAGTTACAAGTTTTTATTATTTACAAAATTTTTATTTATGAGGTGATTTTCAACGGTACATAACTTTCTCATTCCTGATTCGATTTCGATGAAACAGATACCGTTCAAATTAGGTTAAACCTAACTCTAACTGATCTACTGGTACGTACTTATTTGATCGACTATCTGTCGTTTGAATTCCCGTTTCCCGACTGGATTACTGACCTGTGCTCGACCGCTCAGATGGCCGAAGATTATTTCGTCTGCCGACTCAGCGACTATATCAGTTCATTTGGCTTACCCGGTTGGTCTAATGTTGCACTGGGGAGATAGTCTGCAGCCTAAAACGAGTTTGCAATCTAACCGAATGTTTCTGAAAGGTCCTGAAAAGTGTAGCTAAATTTTGAGTTCCATTTTCCCCTGTTTTAACCGCAACTGAATGGAAAATCAGCTTATTATCACAGATTCCGAACTGTTACGGTACTTCTGTAGTGAAAACTAGTGGTAGCAAACGTGCTTATTCTTTCTGACATAATTGGAGTGGTCAGTTTTTAGGAAAATTTTGGTTTATATTTTCTTAAATTTGGTAATTTTGCCAGTCGAATTGGCTTTTGGAGAAACATTTATTAGATAGATAATGAGAGTGCTAGCGTAGATTGTGTTTCTGTGCCCAGTTCTGTTTTCAACTGTTTTTGTACATACCTTCTGGCTGCTGTTGTTTGTTTATATACAGTAAAGATTCGTTTCCTAGAAAACTTGTACCAAGAGTCCATGATTTTCTCCTATATGTTAGAAGAGACGCAATGCAGCGATGAGAAGCCCTCTAGTGGCTTACTCTTCTTCTTAATAATAGTGCAATTATGCACTCTTGCTTGAATCTAACCTACATACCATAGCACACATCTCACACGAGCTGTGTTAACTTCGGGAAGCGACCTACTGTTACTGGAAACTGGAGGCCGAATTTCACGTTACCACGTGGAGTATATGTCAAACATCAGCGTTTCACTTGAACTCCAGGAGGTTAAAATTACGCGCCATTAACTAGTCTCGCTGTCCGGGGATGTGGCTGAGCGGCAGAGTTATCGCATTCAGAGACAGTCAGATCGGTAGTTCAATCCCACAGCACTGGACACTTTTCTTCAAATCTTTCAATCCTAATGTCAACCTTTGACGTAGGACATATTGATAATGTAAAGGAAGCAGGCATAGGAAAGATTGATAAGCCTGCAATGGGAGTTCAGCTGACGGCCCTGTGGTGTAGCGGTAGCATGTCTGTTTCCGGAGCAGAAGGGCCGTGGTTCGATCCCTGGCTGGGCAAATTCTTTACTTTCAATTCTGAATGAAAAGCTGAACCTCCCTCTTCCCTTCTCTCTTCTAGGTCCTGGTTTCGTGGGTACAAGGGTGCCTGTCGCTTCCCGTTCGGGCTTGTCCCTGGTTTCTTCCTGATCCGCCAGCCCTGGTAGAAGCGCTACAATAAGCCTGATATGGAAATCCAGCTGATGGCCCTGTGATTATAGTTGTAGCGCTTCTGACTTGAAAGCAGAGCAGAGGCTGGGCAAATTCTTTACTTTTCATCTGGCAATTGAAAAGCTGAACTTCCAACTTCCCTTCTCTCTCCTAGGTCCTGGTTTCAATGGTATACACGATGTTTACCTCTAGTCTTGTACTGCCAGTACTCGGCCTGCTTGGTCCACTGGCATTTGGATTGAAGCGCTACAAGAGTAGTTGAGTAGAGTGTTACTGGTTGGCCGGTACTAATTTAGTAATTAATGGAAATAAATTTTGTAATTAATAAGTAATGTAATTAACAGGGATTAATGCTTAGGGCTACCTTATAAGTGAATTACATTAGAATTACTGCGCATCAAAGTACCAGCACCTAAAACGCCTAAAAACTATCCGAAACAATATTAGATATTACTCAAGATGTCGTGAATTAGCTCCATAAACCAGAAGCGACCAGGATGTTTGCCAGAAAGCAGTTTGAGTTATCAGCAAACAGAACATTGTTCTCGCTCGCTGACGAAGGGTTTAACTAAGTGGTTTAGAGTTCTCGGGAACCAGACAACTCGGTGGTTCGATCCCCACCCTGGGCAGGTTTCTTCACATCTTTCAAACCTGATTTCAACCCTTCGGTTATTCGCTCTGCCGCAGTGCTGGCAGCAAATTACATTTATCGGCCACTTAACCCCGACCTAGTACCAGACTAGTTTTAATACCTTGTCTGCGTCTAGAGAACTGACAATAACGTTTATTCAATTATATAGGGTGTTGAGCAAGAGCCATCAATGTATCCATTAATTAATTAATTAATTACTTAATTAATATTTTAAACTACAGTTGCTGCAGCAACACTTTCAATGCAGTCTCCAATCAAAACAAGCTAAAACAGGCTCGAAAAATCAGATTTGCAAACCCATGTCAGCCGATGCTTATGTATATACGAAGGAATTCAAAATTATTACAATTCTGTAAATGCTAAAATTGGTTTAACGCAGTCTGGGCTAGGTTAGCTCAGTTGGTAGAAAACTGGGCACACCAATCCGGAAGTGATTTTCACCGATGAATTAATTTTTTCCTGCGTCAAATGCTGGAGTGAGTCGCGAAAGCGAAACCGATTTAAAAGAAACCGATTGTGAGGAGATTTAAAAGGTAAAGGCAAAAGTCCTTCCGCCACAAGTTTTACACCCTAGCCCATAGTATATTAAAGATTTCCACCTAGGCGGAAGTTTCCCCCCTGTTAATTTTGTTAATGTTTCTTGAATTATTGACCACAGTTTAAATTTGTTCAAAAACGTCACTTTCTTGTGGCGAGTTTTCTCCAAATCTGCTGAATTGTTTACTGTTACGCCATTCATTGGCCCGGCCAAAAAAGATCCAAATTTTGGGGAGGAGGGTGAGCATTTTGTTGGATAATATTCAATGCCCTTTGTCAGGACGTCTTGACACCGAAAGCTGGGGAAAAGTAGTACCTACCTTTTAGCCAATTTCTGGTAATCCGCACTCTTAGAAATGTTCCAGTAGAAACTGCAGGAATCACTTTTGTAGATGATAAATACAAAAGCTTTTGTAGAAAATACATGTTATAACTCTTGTAATTTATACAGGTCATCCTTGGTAGTATCTACCGGATATACTTTGGTAGAATGGATTACAAGTTAAACTAGTATTCAATACAAATGAAACCTGTAGTTTTCACTGGTTTACAGGTTTACTCTACTGGAAAGCACTCGATACGCTGATAACGCAAACTGAGAATATAAGAGCGACAGTGGTCATAGTTTTTGAATACTGAAATTTTTTTAAAACTTTTGTAAAGATTTTTTGTAAAGGCCGCTCCCTGCCGAAAATATTTTGGGAGCGGCCGCTCCCCCCGCACCTGCCCCCCTTTTCATTAACAGGTCGCTCCAGTAAAATTTGCAGGTTTCGTCTTGTAAAAACTACGGGTTTGGTATTTAATTTAGGATTGTCCAAAAGTCGAACAAAACTACAGGTTTCTTTAGTATTTTCTACAGGAAACTCCTGTAATAAAAACTACAGGTTTCCTTAGTATTTTCAACAGAAAATTCCAGAAAAATTTTTTCTATTCCAGAGGCCGGTAAAAATACAAAAGTTACTTTTGTGAAAAATACAGGACGCTCCGCTAGTGACTGACCGCACAGGAGCAGTTTTGCAGAGAACTACAAGAATTCCTCTAAGTTTCTACAGGAGTCTTTTTAAGAGTGCATGGTAAGTTATTTGGGTGGACGAGTGAAAAGCCTACGTCGATCGGACAGCTTGCTGTGCGCTGAAATCTCTGGGATCTAACAGAAGTCAGCAAAGCAACAAATGGGATCTGGTTTTTCGAGGAGTGAGAGGTTTCTTGGATTGGAGGCAAAAATGAAATCTAAGAGTGCAGTTTCCGAAATAAGCCATTGGGCCACTGCTTGGCATAATAGAGTAAGCTAATTTTGAAAAATAAGTCTCCGAATCTAAAATTTCGTTTTTACTACTAACAAAATCCTTCCAGTAATCTTTTATACTAAGGGTTTGTTTGCTATTAATGCTAATTTGGAGAAAAAGTTTGGTCTCCTAAAATATTTTGGGACGATCCTACCCCGAAACTTTAATGTATGGATTCTGGGATTGAGAAGAAAAGACTGAAAATTCGATGCGAAATGTGCACAAAGACTTTGGATCAATTTTGCAATTTGGCAAGTTTCGAATTAGGTATCCTGATTTGACTTGAAGACTGGAACAGCAAAATACGTACAACTTTCAAACAATCACTGAAGGTTTATATTCATGAACCAAAAAGCATAAACGTGCCTTTCCTAGGGCCTTTCCAAGAAAGGGTAGAGTACAACAGTAGCGTTAAAATGAACGGGTTTAACTTGTTGTGAGTCTTCACTTTATCATAAATTTTCCTCTTAACTCTTTCATGAAACGGACCGAGTTAATTTTAACTCTACTCTACTCTTTCTTGAAAAAACCCCTTGATGAGATGACGTTGAGTTTATCATTCGATGCCAGCTACGTTAGGGAAAAACTCTCTGCGAATTGTTGTAATCCAGTAATTGTTGCAAAGCCAAAGTTTTTACTTCACTAACGCTCAGTAACAAGGAACGCCCGAAATTTACGGCAAAACTGATCCCCATTTACTACCAACAGAATCATTAATTTATTCCTAAAATGGTGAAGAATTGTGATTTATAGTAATTTTGGGGCCATAAATTTGAAAGGAAACTTAACGCTTCAAAATGTTCAATTTTGCAATACTAGAGCACTGGAACACGTTTCGAATCTATAGCGTTTTTCTGACAGTTGTTTGCTACCGCAAAGTAGATGATAGCAGGGAACGTTCTATACATCTGCACATGAGGAAGTAACGTTACTTACACCATTTACGCGGAGTCCCTTTCATTTAGTTATAATAAGTTTAATTAGTTTAATTAATTAGTTATAATAGGTTAATAGCATGAGTACATGACTTTACAATACAGTGCATAGAGGAGTAAGCTTCAGGGTTAGATTGTGTGCTCCGACCAGAATACGCGAATCTTCTCCCGTTTGAATTGGAGGCCAAGAGCCAACCATATTGCAGAAACCGTTACCCCTTTGGGGGAGGTCATTTGAGGGATTACGGTAGCTTGGATATCAATGGCTCGCGCCTCCCACCCTCCTTTTAACATATGATTTGTTGACCAATCACTTAAAAATTTTGTAAAGGGTCAATACTGGAGGTAGATGGAATAAAAAAATTAAAATTTTGCAACTTTACAGAGATTTAAAAGACTTAGATGCAGGGTTGGTAAGACGTTGGTTGACCAAGTGGATAAAAAGATTTTTGTGCCTGCTCTTGCAGAAAACTACAGCTTTTTTGTTAGTACAAGTTAGGTTTACATCTTAAACTTACAACTGTAGCTTACATTATGGTAACGGAAACCTGAATCGAAAAACAGATTCAAGATTTTCGCTCAAAAAGCCCGTGTACCCAAGTTGTCAGCAAAATCGGGGACACAGTTTCTTTGATCCCCTTGTTCTCTTAAACTCCAACTTAAAACTTAAAACTTTAAATTCCTTGAAATCTTAAAATTTCAAAATTTTTGAATTTATCTGCCTTCATATTAAATTTCAAAGTGAATGGTTAAAAAATCAAGTGTTGGAGCTGGGGCGGGGGGTGCAAGAGATCCAAAGCAGAGTTGTATGCGGGCCGCGGGTACCCGCGGGTACCTGCGGGGCGGGGCGGGCCGATTTTTGGATTGTTTCTTCAGCCTTAGCGTTTCGTGTGGCACACTCACAATAACGTTATACGTTTGGTGTGGCACGTTTTAACGTTTCTACGGAAACTATTGCTGTAGTGTGATCGTGAGGCTAATGAATGATAAAAAGGTGCAAATAAGGCTATTTTTGGGTATTAATGGACTTTATGAAAAAGCGAGAGCTGCGGAAAACAAAGAAAAGTACTTGCAGTTTTAGATGGTAACTTATTGTCTTTACACACTACACGTTTTTATGAATACTGCGCCTGCAATGTTTTCGCGAGCTAAATGAGTCTTAAGAAGCTCCAAAAAGGCTATGTTTGGGGATGAATGGTCTTATGAAAAAGCGAGAGCTGCGAAAAACAAAGAAAAGTAGTTATAGTTTTAGATGGAAACTTATTGTTTGCACACATTCTGTACAGGGCTAGACAAGCGGTTCCAGTGTCTGCAATCGTGCAATGTGTATTGTCGAAGGTTAACAAAAGCAAAAACACTTTCTACGGGGAAATTTGTAGTTTGCATCGTCGTGTAAGAAAAGTATTTAAGAAATTTGAAAAAAGTACTGTGGTTGACGTTGAAGGAATTATTGTTGATGTGTAAGTGTTAGCTACTGATACGCTCGAACTGATGGCTGCTGCTGTGCTTACGCATGACATTTATTCCTGGCGAAAACTAATTTATTGGGGGGGGCATAGGTGTACCTGGGGGGGGGGGGTGGGGGGGCCCCCTCCCCCCCCATGGAACAGTGCCGGCCCCACCCTCGTAATTTTGGAGGCAGACCCCACCCCCAAATGGCCAAATCCCAGACCTCACCCACATAGTTTCCCTGGAAATTTTGGTTGGGGTGGGCAAACTTCGAAAATTTGGTAGTCGACCCCCGAAATGTGATGGGGGGTACCCACCCCCCCCCGCCCAACATCCCCCAAAATTGGGACCTCAGAAAATTCAAAAAATGGCCTAAAACGCAAAATTTTCTGTATTTTAACCCTTTTTTTGTCAAAACAAGGCTTGTTTTTATCGTTTTAGGCGTTTTTACACCGTTTTAAACCGATTTTAAGCCAAAATTTGAGAAAAAATTTTCAAAAAATGACCATTTTTTAGCAAAATTTAGCTAACTTTTTGGCCCCAAAAAGTGCAGGGGGGGGTTCGGGGGGGTAACCAAAAGTGGGGGGAGGGATTGTCCAAAAATCAGGGAGGGGGTAAATTTGGTCGAAAATTTTGGGCCCCCCCAACCCCCCCCCCTCCCTAAGGAAACTATGCTCACCCACCCAAATTTGCCAGACCCCACCATCAAAATTTTGAAAATTTTGCCTCAAAATTAGTAAAAATTCGAAATTTTTTGGAAAAATTTGAAATTTTTGCAAAAAATACAAGTTTTTTCGAATAAATGAGCAAAAATGAAGAAATATTGTTGATTTTGAGTTGGAAATAACGCTTTTTAGCAAATTTGCGAATTTTTTCTAAATTTTGACCAAAACAAATTTTTTACCCCCCCCCCCAACCAAATTGGTTTTTTCCGGACCCCACCGCACCTCAAAACCATAGGTGAACCGGGGGGGGGGGGGGGTGGGGGGGGACCCCTCCCCCCAAATGGAAAAGTGCCGACCCCACCCTCGAAATTTTGGAGGCGACCCCACCCCCGCCCCAAATGGCCAAATCCCAGACCCCACCCACCCAAATTTTCCAGACCCCACCCTCAAAATTTTGAAAATTTTACCTCAAAATTAGCAAAAATTCGAAATTTTTTGCAAAAATTCGAATTTTTTGCCAAAAAATCCAAGTTTTTCGACTAAATGAGCAAAAATGAAGAAATATTGTTGATTTTTAGTCGGAAATAACGTTTTTCAGCGATTTCGCGAATTTTTTCTAAATTTTTGACCGAAAAATTTTTTTACCCCCCCCCCCAAATTCGATTTTTCCGGACCCCACCCCACCTCAAACCGGCTAACCCCACCCACCCTAATTTCGGCTACCCCCTCCCCCAACGTTTTCTCAAGGTACACCTATGGGGGGGTTGCGGGGGGGGGGTTAACTAATTTATTGTGGGTAAACTAATTTATTGTGGGGGGGGGGGTGCGGGGGGTTCACTGTTTTTTTTAGTCAGACAGCGCGGGCTAAAAAATCCTTGCGAAAACTTATTTATTGTGGGGGGTTCACTTTGTTTTAGTCAGACAATCAGAGAGCGCGGGCTAAAAAATCCTGGCCAAAACTAATTTATTGTGGGGGAGGGGGTTCGGGGGGGTTCACTTTTTTAGTCAGACAGCGTGGGGCTAAAAAAGATGTAAAAGCTTTTAAATTTTTTTCCTGGTTAAACTACTGTATCGTTGGGGGGGAGGTGGGGTCGCCAAAATTTCTCATTCAGACAGTCAGATAGCGCGGGGGGCTAAAAAAGAAATGTGAAAGTTGAAAATGCGATTTTTGGCATAAAAATAGAAAAATTTTTTGGGGTAGGTTTGGGGGGGTCTATAAAGGGACCCCCCAAAATTCCGGGGGAGGGGCCCCCCAACCCAAATCCCCGTTACACCTATAGGGGGGCAAACAACTTTTGAGGGCGGGCTAAATTTATGGGGGGGGCTTGCCTTTTAAATTTTTATTCTGGTAGAAACAATATTGGGGACGGAGGAATTTGGGGGGGGCTAAATTTGTATTCTGTACGTAGATTTAGTTGGACAGCGCGGGTCTGAAAAAGCGCCTTTAACTCGTTGGGGGTACCCGTCCCGGCTGGGCAATCGCAAAATTCCGGGTCCAGGAGGTCAAAATAAAAAATTGACCTCTGAAATTTTTCAATTTGGAGGGTGGAGGGGGGCGACCCGCCCCCTGCTCTGGCAGCTGTGGGGGCCCCGGGGCATGTGGCACATCAAAAGAAGGGCCGTCAAAAACTGAGTCGACTGGGAGAGTTTGGGCCGATTTGCCCGAAAATTGGGGGAGTCTTTGCCATTTTAAGATTAATTCCAGGGGGGGGGGGGCAAAATTGATCCTTTTTGGACCCGGGTGGGTCCTATGAGCCACAGGATGGGCTAAAAGCGCTTTTAGCTCGTTGGGGGCACCCGTCCCGGCTGGGCAATCGCAAACTTCCGGGTTCAGGAGGTCAAAATAAAAATTTGACCTCTGAATTTTTTCAATTGGGGGGGAGGGTGGATGGGGTGCCCCCCTGGCCTGATAGCTGTGGGAGGTTCGTCGTCCCGGCTGGGCAATCGCAAAATTCCGGGTCCAGGAGGTCAAAATAAAAAATTGACCTCTGAATTTTTTCAATTTGGGGGGGTGGAGGGGGTACCCCCCTGGCCTGATAGCTGTGGGGGGTCCGTCGGGCCGTGTGGCTCATCAAAAGAACGGCCGTCAAAAACTGAGTCCACTGGGAGAGTTTGGGCTGATTTGCCTGAGAATTGGGGAAGTTTTCGCCATTTTTAGATTAATTCCAGGGGGGTGTCAAAATTGACCCTTTTTGGCCCCGGGTGGGTCCTGTGAGCCCCAGGATGGGCTAAAAGCGCTTTTAACTCGTTGGGGACACCCGTCCCGGCTGGGCAATCGCAAAATTCCCGGTCCAGGAGGTCAAAATAAAAATTTGACCTCTGAGTTTTTTCAATTTGGTGGGTGGGGGGGGCGACCCCCCCCCTGGCCTGACAGCTGTGAGGGGGCCCCCGGGGCATGTGGCACATCAAAAGAACGGCCGTCAAAAACTGAGTCCACTGGGAGAGTTTGGGCCGATTTGCCCGAAAATTTGGGGGGGTTTTGCCATTTTTAGATTAATTCCAGGGGGGGGGCAAAATTGATCCGTTTTGGCCCCGGGTGGGTCCTATGAGGCACAGGATGGGCTAAAAGCGCTTTTAACTCGTTGGGGACACCCATCCCGGCTGGGCAATCGCAAAATTCCGGGTCCAGGAGGTCATAACAAATATTTGACCTCTGAATTTTTTCAATTTAGTGGGGGTGGAGGGGATACCCCCCTGGCCTTATAGCTGTGGGGGGTCCGTCGGGCCATGTGGCTCATCAAAAGAACGGCCGTCAAAAACTGAGTCCACTGGGAGAGTTTGGGCTGATTTGCCTGAGAATTGGGGGAGTTTTCGCCATTTTTATATTAATTCCAGGGGGGTGTCAAAATTGACCCTTTTTGGCCCCGGGTGGGTCCTGTGAGCCCCAGGATGGGCTAAAAGCGCTTTTAACTCGTTGGGGGCACCCGTCCCGGCTGGGGAATCGCAAAATTCCGGGTCCAGAAGGTCAAAATTAAAATTTGATCTCACAATTTTTTCAATTTGGGGGGTGGAGGGGGTCCCCCCCTGCCCTGACAGCTGCGGGGGGCCCCCGGGGCATGTGGCACATCAAAAGAACGGCCGTCAAAAACTGAGTCCACTGGGAGAGTTTGGGCCGATTTGCTCGAAAATTTTGGGAGTTTTTGCCATTTTTAGATTAATTCCAGGGGGGTCAAAATTGATCCTTTTTGGCCCCGGGTAGGGTCCTATGAGCCACAGGATGGGCTAAAAGCGCTTTTAACTCGTTGGGGGCACCCGTCCCGGCTGGGCAATCGCAAAATTCCCGGTCCAGGAGATCAAAATAAAAATTTGACCTCTGAGTTTTTTCAATTTGGAGGGTGGGGGGGGCGACCCCCCCTGGCCTGACAGCTGTGAGGGGGCCCCCGGGGCATGTGGCACATCAAAAGAACGGCCGTCAAAAACTGAGTCCACTGGGAGAGTTGGGCTGATTTGCCCGAAAATTTGGGTGAGTTTTCGCCATTTTTAGATTAATTCCAGGTGTGTGTCGAAATTGACCCTTTTTGGCCCCGGGTGGGTCCTGTGAGCCCCAGGATGGGCTAAAAGCGCTTTTAACTCGTTGGGGGCACCCGTCCCGGCTGGGGAATCGCAAAATTCCGGGTCCAGGAGGTCAAAATTAAAATTTGATCTCACAATTTTTTCAATTTGGGGGTGAAGGGGGTCCCCCCTGCCCTAATAGCTGCGGGGGGTCCCCCAAGCCATGTGGCACATCAAAAGAACGGCCGTCAAAAACTGAGTCCACTGGGAGAGTTTGGGCTGATTTGCCTGAGAATTGGGGGAGTTTTCGCCATTTTTAGATTAATTCCAGGGGGGTGTCAAAATTGACCCTTTTTGGCCCCGGGTGGGTCCTGTGAGCCCCAGGATGGGCTAAAAGCGCTTTTAACTCGTTGGGGGCACCCGTCAAAATTGATCCTTTTTGGCCCCGGGTAGGGTCCTATGAGCCACAGGATGTGCTAAAAGCACTTTTAACTCGTTGGGGGCACCCGTCCCGGCTTGGCAATCGCAAAATTCCGGGTCCAGGAGGTCAAAATTAAAATTTGATCTCACAATTTTTTCAATTTGGGGGGTGGAGGGGGTCCCCCCCCTGCCCTGACAGCTGCGGGGGGTCCCCCGAGGCATGTGTGACATCAAAAGAACGGCCGTCAAAAAATGAGTCCACTGGGAGAGTTTGGGCCGATTTGCTCGATAATTGGGGGAGTTTTTGCCATTTTTAGATTAATTCCAGGGGGGGTCAAAATTGATCCTTTTTGGCCCAGGGTAGGGTCCTATGAGCCACAGGATGGGCTAAAAGCGCTTTTAACTCATTGGGGGCACCCGTCCCGACTGGGCAATCGCAAAATTCCCGGTCCAGGAGATCAAAGTAAAAATCGCCAACTGTCACCTTATGATTGCAGGGTATATACTGTATAGTCAGGGGGGGGGGGGGGAACATGACGGAAAAGAAGGGGAAAAACATGGTCGCCTACTCCCCAACCATAGCAGTTGCAGCTGCCTAGTATAGCCCATTAGAAAGAGCAAGTCTAGAAGTATACCCTACAGTACCAGATTGGTTTCTAAGTTTGATTCTGTAAGTACAGTACTTGACCAAAGTTGACCTCCCAAAATTGGCCAAAATGCTAAGGATTTTCGAAAGTTTGCAAGTCTATATCTAACCAACTATCAAACTTTGGCTACTATAAATTGGCATGCGGGCATAATTTGACTTGCTCTATCACATGGCAATAGTGTTTTTCCCCTGCGTACACCCAGTAAAAAAATTTGACCATGTTTTCCCCCACATTGGGTCCACTAGCGCGGGGAAAAACATGGTGACCAAGTTTTAAAATTTTTGCGTATGCTTCAGGAAGGCGTAACTAATGCTTCTATAGGAAAGAGAATGCTATAAAACCACTAAAAACCTCAACATATGCCAACTTTGAGCATTTTGGAGCTTCCAGCTCGAAAATTTGATTTGCAGCATCAACATTCCACGTTTCATAAGTTTCTATGGTAAAAATGAAAATTTTGAAAAAACTTAAAAAAATGATGGAATATTGCAATTTTTAACACAACTAACTTGTTTCTAGTTATATTCTGCATATCGTGGCCAGTTCCCAGCAGGTTTCATGCCCAAACAGGTTAGGTACGGCGGATTTAGCATTTTGACCAAAAAATCGGGTTTTAAGCTTGCTGTGAGGTTAGAAGGGTGCCTAGGCAGTTTTGCACGCTAAAAACAGCTGAAACAATGCTTTTAAACCACTCTAAATGGTTGGTTGGTAGAAATCCGTGCCATGTTTTTTTTCCCGCACCATGTTTTTTCCCCGATTGGCGGGTAAAAAAACATGGACAAATCCTGTTACTGCCAAAGCTGAGTGAGGTATAAGAGAAGTTTGAATATACAATTGGATAGGTATTTGCCCACGGTACATAACGGTATACTCAAACCAATCCAAATCCAAGCGAAGAAAAAGTTGGAGGCTTGCTTCCCTATTCATGTTTTTCTTCCCCCCCCCCCTGACTATATAGATATATATATAATCTACTATTTTCGACATAAATCTACTCAAAAACTACTCGTATTGCGTTTTACAGCCTATTTTTCAGCGTTTTTAACTGTTTCCAGCCAATTTTTTCAGAAAATTTTTGAAAAATTGCAAATACGTATTTTTCCCAAAATTTAGCATTTTTTCTTGTTTGAACCCCATTTAGGGGAGGGGGGGTCTGAGCTCGGCTTGGGGGGAGTAGTCGAGGTCGGGTATGGGGGGTGGGGGGTCTGGCCTCTCCGTGGGGGAGGGGTCTCACAGGGGGTAAACTGTAGTCTGGTACACCTATGAATACACGTTATTAACGGTTTTGTGGACTTTCTGACTCAATATCGACCTTATTTTAGATTTAGAAACATGTTGCCAATGTGCTATTTGATAAGGATTCCGACTATTTTAGAAGAAAATTTGAAAAAATTCATTGTTGTTTTAAAAAATTTCAAACATCCGAAAGAAACTGGCGAGTATTTTTTGGAAGGCTTCGGGGAAAATAGAAACTTCCGACCGCACTTCCCCCCCAGTCTAGAAAAATAATCAAAAATAATCAATTTTTGGCTATTTTGTGTTGTCAGTATAGAACTTGTAATGTGTCCCGTATATTGCAGGAGTTTTGGTGTTGTGTTGTGGGAAATCATGGAATTTTGAAAACAGCCCTTATATGGAACTGTCCACAGAACAAGTCCTAGTTCAAGTGGTTAAAGAAGGCAGGCTGCGACTGCAACAGCCCTTCACCCCGGTTCAGTCTCGAGATAAATGGTATAGACAGAGTTTGAATTAAATCTATTGTCTACGAGTGTGTCTATATTAATCCTGGATTGTGGGGGGTAGTGTACAGAGTATATATATACTGAGAGCTTACATCAAGAAAATTAAGTATATAAACGCGGGCTAGCAGCAGGCGGATCTACGAAGAATACAAGCATTAATCATAAAGGAAATAAAAACACCGCGCCCATTGGCTCTCTCCTGTTTCGGATTAAGACTTTTCCTTAGCACAGGCGTGCGTTTTTCATTATATATTTCCTTATGAGTAACTGAGAACTGATAACCAAGTTTGAGTCTTACCCTGATCTAAATCTACGTCTTGATAAAAGCTATTCCATAGGGAGACTTAAAGAACTGTCCGGCTTGCGTTTAAGTGGTGACATGAGTGTTAAACGTTAAGTCAAATGGGTTAGTGTATTTTTGTGCTGTTTTTACCCAGTCCTTGCTGCTTATGAATACTGGCTCTTTCTTACAAAACCTTTCTTGCTTTTCATTTATTGTATCGTTATCTGTCATAATTGTTATGTTTATTTTTTGCTACCTAAATATATACTTCTTTTTTTCTAGGTACTATCTGATGAGCCAGTGCTGGAAAGAGCCCGACAAACGACCAGCCCTTACGGATCTCTTTAATCTCCTATCCTGGCTCTATCAGCATCCAGAACCGGCAAGCCAATCCTCGGACTTCGAGGCCCGTCGGCCCTGACCGCTGGCGGGCCGGCCGTCTCTATTCCACCCGCTCAGGTTTGTCTTTTTAATCGTGATCCTGTTTGGGATTATCAACCTAATCTATTTTAATATATGGGTTCTTGGAAATGGTGCAGTATCGCGACTCAAAATTTAACAACGTCCGTGGCAAGAAAACTGGGCTTTGGTTACTGGGGGGGGGGGTGTTGGCGTCCCCCACTTTTTGGGTCCCCCCCCCCCACTCGGCCCCACCCCCACTTTTTTGGGCTTCCCCCCCACTCACCATAAGGTGCCCAGAAAAAGCCAAATTTTCAGGATTTTTGGTACAAAATTTTCTAAAATTTTCCGGCGTCGCCGGAATTTTTTGTCAAAAATCGTCTATTTTGCTACTCAAACCTTGATTTTTGAGCACTTTTTGGCATAGTTATAGGAGTATATGTAGAAAACAGGCTATTTTACTGCATTTTCAGCGATTTTAGATCACTGTGGATTCCCCCTCCCCCACTTTTGGGTTCCCCCTCACTAGGGAGGGGGGGCTCCCCACCCCCAGTTTTTTTCGCGAAACAGCTAGAAAAAGCCCGTTTATTTACTCTTTGATGTACACACTACACACACAGTTACTGGCTTTTTTTGAATATTTTTGTCTAAAAAAATGAAAAATTGAAAAATGTCTAAAAATAGCCATATATTTTTTGCTGCTGAGCTAAAAAATTGATTATTTTTAACATAAATTTAAGCTTAAAATAGCTAAAAATGCTTAAAAAATGGGGAAAAATTTTCAAAATTTTCCATCGAAACTCTATTTTTCCGGGCACTTTAGTGTGGAGGGGAAGGCCCCAAAGATTATCTTTCCAGCCTGAGCCAACTGAAACAAACAAACAGTGCGCAGAAGCTGCGCAGATTATGTGCGCAAAAAATTGTACGTGTCGAGTTTAGTATATTCGCCAAGTTTCATCCCCGTACCACTTTCCGTTAAAAAGTTGCGCCAAAAATCGCTTACGAGAGTGATGTTTTTTCCGGTTCTCTGCTTTTACGTCTGGTAAAGGGGTTTTGTAACTTTAATAACTACAGATTGCCTGTGAAAATCATATATATTCTTGGAGTACGCAACAAAAATAAGCCGATAGGCTAGTTTTTATGCCTCCCAGAGCCGGAAAAAATTTTTGGCGGGGGGGGCAAAGTCGGCCAAAACGCTAAAATATATGGGGCAATGCTGCCTATATGGCTGAATAGGGCACATATCAGGGTCGTTCAATTGCTTTAAATATAATTTTCCGGCCCTGAGCGTAATTTTTGGGTACTGGCCTGCCAAAGTTGGTGAATTTTTGGTCCAACTTTGAACTTAGTTTTTTCGCTTATTTTGCGACCTGGAAGCCTCAGATCTGGCATACAAATGTTTTTGCGGACGGAGAATCGATTGCCGCTATCAAGTTTGCTACCCGACTGACCCAAGTTGCTGGGCTGGTTTCACTTTGCCGTCTGGAGGGTCATGTCGGCAACCGCTACCTGGCGGCACATATATACTAGGCTCTACTTGGCCTCTCTTAACTTTGCTATAGGGATTGTTTGGTGCGCCCAGCTCATTCCCGGTGTCCGTTTTGCCGTCCGACTCATCCATCTTGTCGGGCTGGTTCCACTTTGCCGTCTGGAGGGTCATGTCGGCAACCGTTTCCTAAAGGTCCATACTAGGCTCTACTTGGCCTATCAAAACTTTTCTATAGGGGTTTTCTGGTGCGCCCAGCTCATTACCGGTGTCTGTTTTGCTGTACAACGCACCCATTTTGCTGGGCTAGCTCCACTTGACCGTCTGAGGGGTCAGGTGGTAAACATTTTGAAATGTGTTTATATTCGTATTTTTATTTTTGTGCTTTACTGTTTTGCTGTTGTAGGTGTGCAATTGGTGGGAAGAGTCTGTCTTCGCAGTCGTAGTGCGATCATGGTCAATTCAAACTACTATGGTCTGGTATGTTGCTACGCGTCTGTTCAGTTTGGCTTAATCTTTACTGTAAGGAAGGAAAAAATTGAAAAAGAATGTTACTTTGTTTAATTTTCATCGCGTACACGTGTATTTCTACTTTTCACTTTCTTTATCAGAGTTTTTCATTATGACGGGCCCCCTGGGCTAAAAGTTGGGCTGCCTGAACAGTGGTCTAAGATGGGGGGCTAAATCATCTGTATTCTGTGTAATACGTTCTGCTATAACTAAGCTAAAAAGTGATCAATATTCGCGCCCCTACATAATGTGGGTATAAAGGCGTCTGCGCGGCCCAGACGATGTTGGCCTGGTGCCAGCTAATTATAGGTCCGGGATGGGTAAAAATTTTACCATCGTAAAGTACTCGAGCAGTACTACAGGTATCACCATACTTTTGGTTAAAATTCCGGAATTCGAAATTTTGCACTATGCAGGAGTTACCGTGCGTTTGTTTTTTTCCTCGGTTAACAACGCTTTTCGGAAGTGCATATGTCAGCGCAGTGTTGGAACGATATGGGCATTTTGACCCAATACTACTATTATATGTTGGTAGGCAGGGTCTTCCCATGCAACCTTTTTTGGTCATTTAGGCACCCTGCCAATTCTGGCTCTGTGCCAAGGCCCAAAAGTCGGACTTTTGCTATTTTGGCACTTTTCTGTGTTCGACTTTTCTTCACACGCTAGCAGCTAGATCGGTTTGGTTTGTTTTATTTGAATATTTCGGACTATGCGCGGAATGTAACGAGGGGGATTTTTTAATTTCCCTCTTGAGGTTTCAGGAGATGGGCCCAAACTTTGCATTTTTCCACCTGTTTTGATGTCCCAAGTCCATTTTCGCTAGAAATGGTCTAAAAGTTACTAAAATGGCGTTTTTCGGCCTTCTAGTGGTACGCATATATAGTGTATAAATCGGGGTCGCTGAAAACGATGAGCATAGTGCCGAGATCGGTGGATGTGACCTCCGACCCACAGCCCCCACCCACGACAGTGGGTCCGGTGCGGGTCAAGAATGAAAGTCTTCAAAAGTGGTCACCAGAATTTTAGATGTTAGGTTCCTACTGGAATTAAAATTCTTCAGGTATCATAGGGGTCGCGGTAGCGACCCCTATAATATGAGTGAAAATGGTCGAATGACCGTGTAAAACAAGGCTGCGCAGAAGCTGCGCAGATTCCTGCGCAGATCCTGCGCAGATTATGTGCGCAAAAAATTGTACGTGTCGAGTTTAGTATGTTCCTGAAGTTTCATCCCCGTACCACTTTCCGTTAAAAAGTTATGCCAAAAATCGCTTACGAGAGTGATGTTTTTTTCCGGTTTCTCGCTTTTGATGTCTCATAAGGGGGTTTTGTAGCTTGAATAACTACAGATAGAAAAATTTTTGCCTATGAAACCCATATATATTCTTGTAGTACAAATCAAAAATAAGAAAATAAGCTAGTTTTTATGCCTCCCAGAGCCGGAAAAAATTTTTGGCTGGGGGCCAAAGTCGGCCAAAACGCTAAAATGGCCAAAAAGTATGCTTCAAAGGCGCCTTAATAAGTCAGTTTGGGCTATATATGGGGTAATACTGACTATCTGCTTAAACAGTACACATATCGGGGTCGTTCAAATGCTATATGATTTTCCGTCTCCCTGCGTAATTTATCGGTACTCGCCGGCCAAAGTTGGTGAATTTTGGGTTGAACTTTGAACTTAAATTTTTCGCTTATTTTGCTACATGGGTGGCTCTAATTTTGCATACAAAGGTTTTTTGGGACGGAGAATCGATTCCCGCTATCAGTTTTGCTGCCCGAGTAACCCAAGTTGCTGGGTTGGTTCCACTTGGCCGTCTGAGGGGTCAGGTCGGTAACCGCTTCCCGGAGGTCCATAGTAGGCTTTACAAAGCCTCTCCAAACTTTGTCTGTAGGGGTTTTCTGGTGCGCCCAGCTCATTCCCGGTGTCCGTTTTGCCGTCTGACCCACCCATCTTGCTGTGCTGGTTACACTTTGCCGTCTGGAGGGTCCGGTCGGTACCGACTTCCGGGAACATCATATAGGACTGTACATAGCCTCTCAAAACATTGTCTATAGGGGTTTTCTGGTGCGCCCAGCTCATTCCTGGCATCCGTTTTGCCGTCTGACCCACCCATCTTGCTGTGCTGGTTCCACTTTGCCATCTGTAGGGCCAGGTCGGTGGGAGGTCTTGGGGTCAAAAATGAAAATTTCAAAAGTGGTAAAATTTGGTACCAAATGAAAGCCCTAAGCGAGCTGAGCAACTTTTGTCATAGAACTGCATACTCAAAGTGGCTGTGGTGGGGTGTGGTGGGGTGGGGTGGGGCGACTTAGGCGATTTTCGGTCAAAAATGAAATTTTTCAAAAGTGGTCAAATTTGGTGCCAAATGAAAGCCCTAAGCGAGCTGAGCAACTTTTGTCATAGAACTGCATTCTCAAAGTGGCTGTGGAGTGCTGTGGTGGGATGGGGTGGGGACTTAGGCGATTTTCGGTCAAAAATGAAATTTTTCAAAAGTGGTCAAATTTGGTACCAAATGAAAGCCCTAAGTGAGCTGAGCAACTTTTGTCATAGAACTGCATGGTCAAAGTGGCTGTGGAGTGCTGTGGTGGGGTGGGGTGGGCTGGCTTTTTCCTAGGCAAAAATTTCTGGGGGGGGGAAGTCTGGGGGGCGGTCCCCCCCCCCAGGTCTGGGGGGGGCACGGATTTCTGGGGGGGGGAGAAATTTTTTCGAAAAATGCTTAAAAAATAGCTATTTTTTGCTACTGAGCTAAAATATTAACTATTTTTAACCTAAATTTAAGCTTAAAATTAAAGCTAAAAATTTTAAGCTAAAAAATGCTTAAAAATGTCTAAAAATCCGGCGAAGCCGGAAAAATTTTTCAAAATTTACCCTCAAAATCCTATTTTTCCGGGCACTTAAAAGTTCTGGGGGGGGAAGGCCCGAATCCTGGGGGGCGGCGATTCTGGGGGGGGGGCGACCCAAGTCTGGGGGGGGAACGAAATTCTGGGGGGGCCGCCCCCCGCCCCCCACCCCCCCCCCCTGTAGGAAAAAGCCAGGTGGGGACTTAGGCGATTTTCGGTCAAAAATGAAATTTTTCAAAAGTGGTCAAATTTGGTACCAAATGAAAGCCCTAGGCGAGCTGAGCAACTTTTGTCAGAGAACTGCATGCTCAAAGTGGTTGTGGAGTGCTGTGGTTGGCTTGCTTGCTACTGTTGAAAGATATATAGCGCGGCGGGAAAAAAACCCAATCCGATATGCGGGAAAAAAAACCCATCGCCAGTGTGAGTCACCCATATGAGCTAGATCGGATTTTAATAGCCTATCTTAAAGAGCGTCCAAAACTACCCTAGAGGGTGTATTATTGTAGCTCCCACTGCCTCTCAGCAATTTTTTTGGGACTTTGACAATTTTGGAATTTTTGGTTCAACATGGGGGTCAGGCAGGGTCAACTTTGGGGGGGTCACCCTGAACTACTGGAAAGACTTAGCCCAAAACGGATTACAGTTCCACAGAGGATATGTCTCGAACTTCACGATGGTGTATGCAATTTGGCTCTAGTGCCTGTTGTGCGACCTGGGGGTGACCTAGACTCGGCGGGAAAAAAAACCCATGTGCGGGAAAAAAACCCAAATTTCAAAATGAAATTTTTTTCTAACCATTAGCAGCAAAGGAAAAATTCATGCATTTCTTA
Organism: Trissonchulus latispiculum; assembly: GCA_030248195.1. Taxonomy (NCBI): domain Eukaryota; kingdom Metazoa; phylum Nematoda; class Enoplea; order Enoplida; family Ironidae; genus Trissonchulus; species Trissonchulus latispiculum. The sequence continues at coordinate 37,500 of JASAND010024570.1, forward strand.
GCTCAGTAGAGCCTCCTGATTAATTTGGTTTTACTTAATTAATTTTACCTAGGTTCGACCTTCCATGTGAGGTCCAGGTGGCCAAAATCTGAGATGGTGCCATTTCAAGCCAAATTTTCAAATTTCGCCAAAAACCACTAAATTTTTCACTAAAATAGGTCGGATTTGGCTTTAAATGCAATAAAAACACGTTTTCTATGTGATAGGATGCTTAAACTGCAGAAATTAAGCAAATTTCAAAAATTTTCAAAATTTGCCTATGTTTACGTGTTAAACATACGAAATTTTGAAAAGTCAATTTGACATGATTTTTTGCAAAAATAATGGTATTTTATGATTCAGATGTACTAAAAATGACCCGCCCTTTCGAATGGTATAGTCAAAACCGTTCTGGCGTGCTTGCAGCAAAAAATTCGGCTGGGTTTTTTTTCCCGCCCATGGGTTTTTTTTCCCGCATTGGGTTTTTTTCCCCATCGGTTTGGTCGAAAATTTCTCACCAACGGTAAGCGCTAGAGAGACGTTTTATGGCTCATTTTGAAGCTCTTCGCAAGGCCTCATGGTAGTTATCGTTAGATTTTCGATTTGTCGCTTAATAAAAAAGTTACAGCCAAAATTCGAAAATTTGGGTTTTTATTTCCCGCCGCGCTATATATCTATACTGTTATACTTCAGAATCATACATATATAAAATAATAGAAAACAAGAACTAAAAGTGCTCCTTCGTCGCATGTAAAATACATATGACTCTTCGTAGGCAGGTTGTACATAAGCAAAAACTAGCCTGTAAAATACATATGAGTTCCGTAGGGAGGTTGTAAATTAAGGAAAACAAGTTGCAACCGCTTAACATATGAGCCTGTCCTACAACGAGGCTCATATTGGCGTCACAGTGCATTCCACATTAAAGCCTCATTAAAGAACCTCAGCTTCATCCTCATTACGGAAAAATGAATAGACGTTATGGCCCAGAAGAAATAAACTGAAGTGAAGTACGACTGCTCAAGCTGAACTGTACATGCAACCTGATGTTTCCTGAAACACTATGGCACACCTCTAATGAATTCTCGAAACACTTTCACATTATACACACGCAGAATGCGTTCCCACTTGGCTGTGAGTCAGAGCTCCTCATGGCGTACCGTATTGAGCATATGCACACTATAATGACTGATCAACATTATATGAAGGATAATTTGTAATGAAAAGCTTTATGCAGTATGTATTTATATAAAAGTAAAATATCTGCAAATTATTCGTATTATGACATACGACAATATGAGCCTCGTTGTAGGACAGGCTCATATGTTAAGCGGTTGCAACTTGTTTTCCTTAATTTACAACCTCCCTACGGAACTCATATGTATTTTACAGGCTAGTTTTTGCTTATGTACAACCTGCCTACGAAGACTCATATGTATTTTACATGCGACGAAGGAGCACTTTTAGTTCTTGTGTATATAGGTATTGTTGTGTTAGCTATGTAAGTCCTCATCGACATCGGGACAGTCCAAAAAAAGTTTGGTTCTTCCGAGAGACAGGGACATGTTATGTACCTTTTGGACAATTTTTCGCTGCCCGGCCCGATCGGCCACGTGTGCGGCCGGCCAAAAGTGGCCTGACCGCTAAGATGGCCAAAAAGGCCAATTTTGTGTAACGGCTACAGGCCCAGGGAACAAGCTAGAGAGACGCTGCTTGTTGCATAAGAAACTTTGGGATGGGTAGCGTGTCATAACCGAGGCGAGTTTCAATTATCTGTCCGGGATCGTTCAGGCGGCCAGCCCAAAGTTGGTCTGGTCAAATAGCCATTTTTGGAAAATTTCTAAGTCCCAACTCCAGCCTATGAATACCTACAGATATGTTGCAATCGTTTAAAATTTAAAAATCGTGTCCTAAATATGTTTAATCGGCAGTAACGTATGCATCCGGTTGCGCTGTAGTAGCGTACTGCTGAAGTACAGCACGTCCTATATATAACGATCTATAGATAACTTTCGGCGACTTTCTAAAATATTTTTGCCATCGGTAGTAGATGAGGGGTATTTCTGCCAAAACCGAGGCAAAGGGAGAAAATGGTACTTTTCAAGCTTCTTTGTTCTGTGGGTTCGGTTGATTACAGGGGGAATTTTTTAAGTTTTTTCACACAGTTTTAACATTTTTAGTTAAAGCTTACTGAGTAGAGCTGGGACTGGTTCCACTAGAACCGGTTGGACCCGGAACCGGAGGCTTTTGGAACCGACCGGTTCTATGCTTAAAAATCGACTGCCATCTGCAGTAGTATTAGCGATTTTTGTGTAATGAAGTTGCTGTATACAAATATTTTCTCGTAAAATATTTAACTTTAACATAATATATTATATGTTCCTCTTGCATTCTGATATGGCTATCAATCAACGTTTGCATATTATAACCAAGAGTACATAATGATAAGAGTATGCCACTAGGCAAGCTCTCTCTTATCAGAGCAAAAACTATGCTCTTCACGCTAACGGCCCACCCCCCCCCGCCGCAAATCAGACCCTAGTGACCCCCCCGCAAATCAGTACCTAGTCGAAACGGGGACACTCGCTCTATGTTTACGTGCTTTACGTGCCAAAACACAAGCAGTGCGTGCGCGAATTTTGTGCCTGCTTCGAGCTTTAGAACGCAAACATAGCGCACGAAATTCTTTGAAGTGATGGGTCTAATTTGTGCTGGGGGGGGGTGGGCCGGAAGCTAGAACCGGAACCGGTTTCGAAAATTGGAACCAGCCCCAGCTCTATTACTGAGAACCTTAAAAATGAAATAGGACAAGAATAAAAATGCTCGGACGGAGCATGAAAAATGCATTATGGGTTTCATTGGGTTTTTTAAGCGGACATAGGACTAGGTTTTAAAACGTTAATATGGGATGGGCAGGTTGTAGATGACAGGTGGACGAGGTTTTAAAGCGCACTAATGTGGACCAGCTTCGCTGAACAACCCATATTTGCGGACATTCGTGTACCACTCCGCATATGATATTTATTGACATAAGCTCTACATTCATCAGCTTTCTAGCCTAGCATGCTAATTTTGAAATACTGCGTAAGCTTACTTCAAGCTTTTTATCCTGTATTGCCAGCGCAGAATTTGTGACATCAATTTTTACTGTATGCGTTTTAAGTTAATGCTTTTTATTTTAATTCAGTAAGTATTAACATGACAAGCGTCACACTCTATGCAATAAAGGCCAAAACTTATGCTATGCGCGCTATCGGCTGACCATCCAATTTTTTTGGTTCATTTAAAGCATTCTAGCGCAGTCATCTAAAAACCTTTGTCCTTAAGAAATTGAGGCATTAAATGGTTTATCAATCGTATTCGTAACCAACGTTAATGTTTCACTGTTTTTGCCTTTGATTAATAGTACACTACGGATCGCATACACGATCTTTGTTTATTGATACTGACTTCTCAAAATTCTATAAATTCTATAAACAACTCAAAATTCTATAATTTACAAATGTAATTTTATCTTAGTTAGTTTTCGTGGTATTTTAGTTAAATGTAACTGATGACAAATTAATCTTTTTAATCATTTTCATTACGGACGACGGATTTATCCGTAATTTCAAAAAATTTCTCCAACTTCTGGGGGGCTCCGCCCCCCAGACCCCCCATCGTGACGTGTATATAGGGCGTATTTCACATATTTTGTAATGGTGCATTACTGTTCAGCAGCATCACCGTTCTAAGTACTTTTTCATACGTTTAAATTATGTTTCACTAAAGACATAATCGACATTTTTATAAAGAATACAATTTTGCATATAAAACACGCTAAAACAATAATTTTACCTGGACGCAAAATTTCTTAACGGGACGCAACTTAAAATTAGCTTAACGCAAGGTTGACGCAAATCCGAAAACCAAAAAACCCTGCCCCTCTGGCTTTTTCCTAGGCAAAAATTTCTGGGGGGGAAGAAAAATTTTTAGAAAAATGTCTAAAAATAGCTATTTTTTCCTGCTGAGCTAAAAAATTGACTATTTTTAACTTAAATTTAAGCTTAAAATAGCTAAAAAATGCTTAAAAATGGGTATAAATCCGGCGAAGCCGGAAAAAATTTTCAACATTTACCCTAAAAACCCTATTTTTCCGGGCACTTCAGGGCGAGGGGGGGGAAGGCCCGAATCCTGGGGGGGCGATTCTGGGGGTGGGCGACCCAAGTCTGGGGGGCCCACCCCCCCCTGTTGGAAGAAGCCAGTCCCTATTCCCCACGCCTGACTACGCGCCTGGATCTAGTGAACATTTGAGTTGTCTCTCCTGGCTTCGGGCTGAGAATCGGGAGATAAGCACCGGCACCCGATAACCTTCTGTAGATTGGAGTTCTCTTCGGGGAGGATCACTGTCAGCTTTTTTACATTTCGACTGAAACTATTCGGGATAGAAATCACTGATGTGTGCATGTGTGTGTTTATTTTCTGTTTATTTTCTGTTTGAGGTGTATCCAGTGATGGAATCTCAGTACGGGCTGGCCATGGCCCTGTTTGAGGACGATGAGATCCGACTCCTGATTATCAAGGAGTACGGGAAGGGATTCATCAAGACCTCTCGGCCGCCGCTTATCAACGGTGAGGATTACTTTATTAGTCCATCTGATCGGAGAGTCGGTCTATTTTGTAACTGTTTTCGATACATACAGTGAGAAAAGAGTGACAAGGAAACAAGGGCGGAAAACCCATCCTGCGGCTCACAGGACCCACCCGGGGCAAAAAGGGGCAATTTTTATCCCCCCCTGGCCTCTCATTCTGTAAGCAAATTCGGGTTTTTTTGCATTTTCGCTCTGCGTCTCAGTACAGAAGCCATGTAGACATGCATATGCATTAGTTTCTCAATCTAAATTAAATTTGCACGTATAGGAACAGTAACTATGTTTTGCTGTAGAAGGGATAATGTCATAATTTTAAATTGTATTAGTTTCCACAACTTATGCTCCAAAATTACAAAGATTTAACTGGTCTACTTCTAGGGTGGAGAGGGGTGGAGCAGGGGTGGCGGCGAGCTGCCACCCCTGTGCGTGCACACGTTTATGCACATAACATATGCAACACACGCGCACACACGCTCTGGGGTGGAGGGGTGGCGAGAGAAAACGGACGCTGAAGCTGACAATATGCAAATTAGTCCCACAGGCACAAAACTTATGAGTATTGTACACAGAATCACGTATATGTTAATGTATATGTATGACGAAGGAATCGAACAAACGAATTTGATAGCGGAACCACCGCTAGTGAGAGACAGTGTTTCTCTATGCAAATGAGATTACAAACTCCACCCGCATGCATATACATAATTTAGATGGTGAGACGTGTTGAACATCGCTAGGGGTACAATCATACATTAACAAGGGTACCGATTCCTGAGGGGTCCTGTACCTGTTTTAGGCCAAATTTTACCTGCCCTTGTACCTTACCTCAAATTTGGGGGGGAGGGTCCAAGCAGAAAATTGTCTTGAAAACGTACAATTTTTGCAACTTTTAAGCGAAACTAGCAATACATTAGCTATTTTACAGCCATTTTAAAGTAAAACACGCAGTTTTTCGCGATTTTTTTGAAATTTTCGGAAATTTTAAAAAATTTTAGCTTTTTTTGGCTAAAATTTCCATTAATTTTTAGTTTGACCTTCCTTTTCTGGCACTGTCCCTTGTCCCTTGGCCCTGATTTTGCTAGCCCTTGTACCGAACCTCCAATTCTTGAGGGGTCCCGTACCCCCCCATACCCCCCCTTGTTAAAGTGTGGGTACAATGTGCACATAGCAGCCTGGTGCAAGCGACATACATATGTAGCTTTTAAGCTGCTTTGAGTACGTGCAGGGACTGTCTTCTAATTTAATCTAAGACAGGCAATTTGGTATATATATACAAACATTGGTGCGAAAAGATTCGATTTGTAGCACTTTTCCAATTTCGACATTTCAAAATTTTGGACAAAAATGTCAAAAATTTAAAATATTTAACAGATGTTCGACCCGAGTGTACCCTAACCGTCTGAAACAAATCACAAACTGGAATTTGCGCAGCATTCAGAGTTTGCTCACGAATACAATTGAAATCTGGTAGAGGTGTCTGTGTCTTTTCGCCCAGGGCGTGTCCCAATACAGTAACTTTTCTCGTTTTCGGCTAATTCTACTTTTGTATTGGGTTATATTCATTCGGTTACATGCTGATTCAACGATGAACCGGTGTGTGTGTGTGTGTGTGTGTGTGTGTGTGTGTGTGTGTGTGTGTGCGCGCGTGTGTGTGTGTCTGTGTCTGTGTGTGTGTGTGTCTGTGTGTGTGTGTGTGTGTCGTGTGAGTGCGTGTGTGCCTGTGAGTGTGTGTGTGTGTATCTGTGTGTGTGTGTGTGTCTGTGTGAGCGCGTGTGTGCCTGTGAGTGTGTGTGTGTGTGTGTGTGTGTGTGTGTGTGTGTGTGTGTGTGTGTGTGTGTGTGTGTGTGTGTGTGTGTGTGTGTGTGTGACGTAGAAATGCTCAATGCTATTTTAATGGCTGCACCTGTTCATTACTCTCTCTATGTTGTTTAACATTTTTAATTGCAAGTTTCTGTTTTACTTGTAGGGTGGAGAGGGGTGGAGCAGGGGTGGCGGGTAGCTGCCACCCCTCTGCGCGCACACGTTTAGCCACATTACATGTGCAACACACGCACACACACGCGCTGGGGTGGAGGGGTGGCGATAGAAAACGGACGCTGAAGCTGACAATATGCAAATTAGTCCCACAGACTCAAACCCTATGAGTATTATACAGGCAGTCACGTATATGTTTATGTGTCTGTATGACGTAGGACTCAAGCAAGCTAATTTGATAGTCTAACCTCCACTAGTGAGAGACAGTGTTTCTCTATGCAAATGAGATTACACACTGCACTCGCATGCATATACATAATTTAGATGGTGAGACGTGTTGGACACCCCTAGCGGAACAATGTGCACACAGCAGCCTGGTGCAAACGGCATACATATGTAGCTTTTTCGCTGCTTTGAGTAGGTGCAGGGACTGTCTCGTAATTTAATCTAAGACAGCCAATTTGAAATATATATGCAAACATTGGTGCGAAAAGAATCGATTTGTAGCACTTTTTGAATATCGAAATTTCAAAATTTAGGACAAAAATGTCAAAATTTTAAATTTACTGATTTTTCACCCCAGTGTCCCCTCAGCATCAGAAACAAATCACAAACTGGAATTTGGGCGGCATTCAGAGTTTGCTCTCGAATATAATTGAACTCTGTCGCGACTGAACTCAGGACGCGCGCTGTCAAAGTACTTTACTGGTGTACTTTAACGAGTTTTTAAAATACAGTCGTCTTAGGGTTGTCGAGTAATTTCACCTCAAAGTTGAGATTTCATGTGTTAAACATAGGAAATTTAAAAAGTTGTCAGTTTTTCGCGTGCGCCAAAAAATCTTCCGACAAACGTTAATGAATCTGGACAAATTATACTATAACGCTAAGATGTTAAACTGCGGTACCCTGGAATTAGAATTTTAACTTAGGCCTTTAAAACTTTCTAATTAATTTTTGAAGGATTAAAATTTACGTGCGCGTACCCAAATAAACAAGGGGTCGAAGCAAATTTTCAGTGAAACCCCTTACCCCCCCCCCCCAAACCAAACATTAAAGGACCCACGCACGACAAAAATCTGGTGTAGGCTAACCCATTTGACCTTGCCCATGTATGTGTGTGTTTGTCTATGTGTGTGTGTTGTGTGTCTGTGTCTGTGTTCTTAACTTTTTCCCATTGCAACCAACGTTACCCTTGTTTGAATTTGTATTACTGTACATTCCCGGCGCCTCCAAACACAGGCCTGCAAAAGAGTCTTAACATATTTATGCCAGCGCGGTGCTCTTATGTGAGTGAAATCTATCGGCCTCCTAGCTTTCCTCTTTCTGTTAATGACTTCGGCCTCCTAGCTTTCCTCTTTCTGTTAATGACTACATGTCATGTCACTTCGCTGCATAAAAGTTTTACCTGCTAATTAATACACATGGGTGGAGAGGGGTGGAGCAAGGGTGGCGCGGTGTCGCCACCCCTGTGCGTGCAGACTTAAATACAGAAAGCGTGTGCAAAACACGCGCACACAGACGTTGGGGTGGAGGGGTGGCGGGGGAAAACGGACACTCAGACTGACAGTTATGCAAATTACTTTTCAATAGCAGACTAGCTCTGTTTCACCACTTTCTCTGTTAAAACGTTGCATTACGTCTATGCAAGTCATACTCTACACAGACGTTGGGGGGAAAGGGGTGGCGGGGGGAACGGACAGTCTGACTGACAGTTATGCAAATTACTTTTCTTTTGTCGTCTAACTCTGTTTCCTCAGTGTCTCCGTTAAGCGTTGGATTATGTCTATTCAAGTCAGTTGGGTTGCTTGACGGCAACTAGGCTCCTGCACTTGTGCATGCGGTCAAAAAAACCGATGTTGCAGCCCCACGTATAGTATACAGTAACAAAGATGACAAGAGGTTTTAAAATAGTCAGAGTATTTATCTTCTGAATCAGGAGGAAAAAACTAAGTTCTCTAACTATTACTAATTGTATACGGTTTAAGTATTTTCCTCCGCCTAACTTCACACTACCATTAGCAAGAAAGAATAACTGATGCTGCAATCCTGTGTTCGTATAACATATGTTCTCTTTATTTTTTAGCGCTGCCCAGTACATCTACTGACGCGGTGTTGGGGGAAGATTTGTTACAGGAGAATCTTGAGAATTTTATTCAGATACTGTATCAGAAGAAAAGAGGGAAAGAAGCGAAAGGAGTATTCGAAAAATGATAAAATTTCAACATTTGTTATGTGTCGTCTTTCTGCTTTTACATTCGCACGCTAAAAAATGCATTACCTGATTTACATCTTTATTCTTTTCGCTACTTTTCCAGCTTTGTTCCTGCCCACATTGTTGTCTGTTATTTTGTGGTGCAGAAATTGATGATGAATAAAAATATGTGGCGTGGAAATGTTAGCAATAGTCGGGAGGAAAAACGGGGGCGAGTGAGTCTACAGGATTTTAGTTAGGGCTCTAGTTAGTAGTTGGTACAGGTAGAGAAGGGGAGTGGCCAGTGAGTTTGCAGGGTTTTAGTTAGGTCACTAGTTTGCTACAGGTTGTGAGTTTGAAGAAGTGAAGAAAAAGATTCAGCGGTAGACGTTCTCACGTAAGGCGAGGCCGATTACAGGCACTGGACGAGCGGGGGCACACCAGTGCTCTTAGTTTTCCAGTCAGCGTAGAAAGACAGTAGAGTAGTAGAGTAGTATAATCAAAGTAAAACTGGCAGGGCTCGTGCTAACAGAGGGATAGTATTACTTTGTCCTAAGGTAGCCAGTGTAGGGGGGGAGTGAGCTGCAAGTGTGAATAGTGTTAGTTTCTGGTGAGCTAAGCGGTGGAAGGGGAATGTGAGGCGCAAGCGTTGAGTACTATGTAGCTAAAGTGTCTTTTCTGAAGCTGTGTCTGTACGGGTGCCACACGAAACACAACCCTTCTTCAGCTAGTTTTGGTTTTCTAGAAATTTCATATATACCAAATTATAAATGAAAGATATTGCAATATATTTTAGACTTTTAATAAATTGACTTGTCTTCGTTATGTCATTTGATATCTCCACTCCAGCAAATAGCTGAGCCGCTCAACCCTTGTGTAGTTATGAAATTGCTCTTCAATCTTTATTGCAGAGAAATTGACCATAGGATGTTAGCAACTTGGGACTGACTACTTTCTCAGCTCCAAATGATTACTTAAAATACCTACATATAGATCAGTCCTTCGGTTGTTATGTGAAACGTGAGTAAATAAATCTGATAAGTAACAAACTCTGACCTATCTCCATTGGTTACGTCAGTATAAGCCAAAAACGATTGTTGGGGTCAAAAATGGCCACGAGGAAAATCCGCTTTTTTCAAATATTCTTCCACATATTACCGGCAATTTTGGTTTACACTCAATCGATACACACGCAGGCTAATCGCACATTTTATCAATGCCGATTAGCTGGAGTTTGGAGTTTGTCGCTTTAGACTAGAGATTTGGCCGACTTTTTTTCAAAACTGCGATTATTTGCTTTGAACATGGCAACGTACCAATTTTTGCTCAGGCTCGGCCCGGCCCAGCCCTGACTGGACATCAGGGGCCAATGTTATCAACACTGAAACCCGGGTTTAGTCGCTAACCCGGGTTAAATTCATGCGTTAAAGATAGCAGAGATAATCCGGATTAGCGACTTAACCCGGGTTTGGGCGTTGATAACATCGGCCCCTGGTCTGCGCAGCCCTGATCTTTTCTGTAAAATACACCCGTTTTGGTGCTCTGGTTTACATAGGTAGCATTTTTATGTGCGGGTACCTGCGGGCCGGATTATGTGAGCGCGGGCCGCGGGCCGGGTTCATGCGGGCCGTGGTCACGAAGTGCGGGCTGCGGAAAAATCGGCCCGCATACAACTCTGATCCAAAGGGGGTCCCCGTTTGTTGGAGGGGTCACGCAATTATGGAACTCAACATGGACCGATATTCGGCCCACCGGATAAGGGACCTACAGTATTTAACTGATTTTCAAATAATTTGTTAGCTAATCCAATAAATTAAGAGCAATAGCAGCACAGACAAACAAATAGTAAATTATACAAAACAGCAGCGGCTATCCGGTGTCAACAAATCGGCGAGTCAACAATTTTGTGTATCCATAGCAGATGTTAGGTAGTGTTGTTCACCGGCCCAATTTTTCGTGAGCCGGCCGGTGGCCTTTCGGCCCGGGAACGTAGGCCGGCCGTCTGGTTCACCGACTTTCACCGGCCGGCCGGCCGGTGAGGCGCCTCTTTTCGCCGGCTATCCAAAATACAAGTAAAAATATAAGATTTTTGACAGTTTTCAAGGCAAATTGTTGCAAGTTTAAGGCGATAAGCCGCGGAAACTGTCACCGGCCGACCGGCCTACTCTGAACCTTGGCCGGCCGGTCACCGGCCGGTCTAAACAAGGCCAGTCCACAACACTAATTTTGAGTACTACATCACCATAGCGAGATTCCGCATGTAGTCTGAAGGAAAACAATTTACCTAAATTTCTGGTAAAGTTTTGAAAATCTTATAGCTCACTTGCGGTGTTTCCAGCCGAATCAACCGAGTTTGTTTGCTAAACACAGCTAGGTTCCTGCCAGTGCATCACAGATTGGACTGCAAGATTCCAGCCAAGTCAGCTCATTTCCGTTGACATATTTTTTGCTCAGTACCAGCTGTTGCTTTGCGAAATCTCGCTATAATGGTGTCCTCAAAATCTTTTTGTAGCACAGATTTCCTGCTTGTTCTCCGTCTTGCTTCGGTTTTGCCAAAAGAAGCTACCTCTAGCAGTTTTGAAGCGGATTATGCTACAGCCTTACCACAAATTCTTAGTTTTTAGTCCAGGATGATTTTCAAGAACTGGTAAAGTAGTAGAGTAGAGTAGGCCGAAAATTATCTGTTTTAACTGGTTTTAACTCCACTCAAGCTTGAGTTTCCCACTTTTAACTCTTTCATGAAAGGAATCGAGTTAATTTTAGCTCTCATCTACCCTTTCTTGAAAAGACCCCTAGGGCCTTTTCAAGAAAGGGAAGAGTAGAGTACCTAGAGTTAAAATAACTGTTTTAACTCGTTTTAGCTCCAATCAAGCTTGAGTTTCCCAATTTTAACTCTTTCATGAAAAAAGATCGAGTTAATTTCAATTCTACTCTACTCTGTCTTGAAAAGGCCCTAATATTCTTTGAACAGTCTGCAGGGGCCAATGTTACAAAGTCGGGTTGAGTTGAACCCGGGTTGAACCCATTTTTAGGTTCAACCCTAAAATTTTGGGGTTGGCTAAACCCCGATGGTCAACCCTATGTTATCAAACTTTTTTTGGGTTGGGTTAGCTTAACCCGGGTTGACCTGTTTCAACCCTGATTTCAACCCTATTTTCGACCCATTTTTCAACCTTGGTTTCCCAAAGCAGCTTAGTTTGAAGAAGGCGCAGGCTTGCAATGCCTTGTTAACACACAATGCAGCTTCAGACACTAGTGTATATTCACACCAACGCCTACTTACCATCGGTGGCAATAATTTAAGAAATACTGATGATTGTGGCAAAAAGGCAATGAAAAATGAAACGTTTTGTTTAAGAAAAGATTGGTTCACTGTTGTATTCTACTTATTATTGGTGGAATGTTGGATTCTAGGCGAATGTTTTGCAGACTATGGTCGTATTAACTTTAACTCAATGCAAATTGATTGATAGAACAAAATTGATAAAATAAAATTAATAAAACGAAACGAGATCGTTGTTCTCTGTTATTTCAACCCGGGTTGAAATCTCAACCCTCCTCACTGAGTCAGGTTGAGATTCGGCTATTTCAACCAGAAAACCAACCCAAATTTTGAACCCAAATTTAATAATAACTAATGTATACGTCATAATTCTAATAACAATGGGTTGAAACTCAACCTGAATTTCAACCCCAACCCTGTTATTTCAACCCGGGTTTATTTAACCCAGTTTTGATAACATTGGGTCGAAATTTTCAACCCCAGTCTCAACTCGGGTTGAAGTTTCAATCCGGGTTGAGATGCTTGATAATATCGGCCCCAGGATTCAAGTTCTTTAAGGATTAAACGGATTAGATTAAAATTAGTCTGCATAAGGAAACGGACCTTCGGAATAAACGGTAACACATGAAACATTATTAGCCTTCTGTAATCAACAATAAACTTGTAATCAAAAACAATCCAAATTCCTTCTATTGCAAGAAATTTAATTTGTCAGATGCTCGGCTCATTAAAGATCGAAATAGCGGTTGGGTTAACACAAGTTAACCATGTGTTTATATGCTTTTGAACTACAGTACAACGAATCTGATTGCTAATTGGCTATCTTGTGTCAAAATTTAGTGTGCAAGGTTACCCCCCGGAGATGGGGCTTATCTTAGCGTTGTTAAGCGCGTATGCGTTTGAACTGAAATGCATTTGATTGGCTACTTAGCTGCTGCTAATGAAATGCTGTGATGATGCATGAGGGTTACGGTTACGGCTCAAGCACATAAAACGTCGCATGATTTCCATTAACTGCATGGGTAGTGTTGTCACGTTAGCGAAAAATCCGGGCCGGGTCCGGGCCGGGCCGTTCCTAGTCATCCGGGCCGGGCCCGACCCGAAGCCCGAGCCCGAAACAGGCCCGCGGCCCGGCCCGGATTTCGGGCCCGAAACAGGCCCGTGACCGGCCCGGATGTCAGGCCCGAAACCGGCCCGAATGGTCAAGATTTGTAAAAAACGATTTTTGATGTAGTTTTTACCACATAATTAACATAAATGCTAGGAAATAAATGTAGGCTTCTAGTTTCAAGGATACGCAGTAAAAATTCGGTGTTTTTCTATCCATTTGTATCAATTTTACCTTTTGCCCGGAAACCGCCCGGGAAAAAATCCGGGTCTGTTTCGGGCCGGGCCCGAAAAAAATCCGGGCCGGGCCCGGGCCGGGCCAGTCCGATCAAATCTTGATCCGGGCCGGGCTCGGGCCAGGCCCGGCCCGGGTCCGGCCCGGGGCTCGAGCCCGAAACAGGCCCGGATGACATCACTATGCATGGGACGTTGATGAATTTGTGCATGGGCATAAACGGCCCATGGACTTAAGCAAGTGCATGGATGATCATGCATATGCGCAAGTGCATGGTTTTTCAATCTTCAGACGACACAAAAACATGGCTAACTGTGATCAAATCGTGACCCCCTCCCGGAGACTTCGGCCTTAATATTGCGAGCATCTTACAGCTCAATTACACTAGGAAGGGTACGGTGTCATACTCATCCTTTCATTTACTCTTGATTGCCCGAAACCAGACCTTAAGTGTTCAAAACTCTACAATTGGCCGACAGCTCAGAGGAGATCAGTTTATTCCAATCAAAACTGCCTTTTTTCTACGTAAGTAGTTAGATAAACATAACAGAGCACAATTATTGGACAAATTTGCTGCTATCTGGAGATTTATTCGACAAAAACTGTTTGTTTAATGTTGTAGTTCAAGTTGGAGTCGTTATGTTGTTGCAGTTTGAGATAGATTTGAGTCGTTATTTTGTTTTGAACATCGATTTCTCAAACACTATTCCACGAGTTCACTTCAGCTTTGGGGAGGATTGGTCTTGCCAAAGGAGCAAACCTTCTTCGGTTTCTGAATGAACCTTTTAGACTAAAGAAAATGTCATAATGATGATAGCAGTATTCTACTTGACAGCGTGTCTGACCGTTTTACTGTTAACCGTTGTGATTTTGTGGGAACCTGCCAGAATCAGCGCTTCCAAGCCACAGACCTACTACGAATTTCGGATAAATAGGATTATGTCAAATTCGAAACCCGGCCTGCCCCTGTCCGGTTTTAGGAATTTGACGAAATTCGAGTTGCTGCTACCGCCAAAGAAGTCGCCCTTTCAAAGCGATTCCTTCAATGTTCCCTTGATAGATTCTGACACAAAGCTAATGTTTTGTTGGATTCCTAAGAATGCCTGTACTCAGGTTAGCTATCAACTATTGGCCCCAACTAATTTAGTTTAGATTTAAAAATGATTAATTTATTAATTTAGATTTTAGAAAGGTTGTATTTATTTTAAATTAATATTTAGATTATAGATTTAATGTCACGGCTTCAGATTCACAAATACAATCACTAAAAGCACTTAGCAAAACACGAAAAGAAGAAATCTTTGACTACAACTAAGTTTAAAAGTTTAAATTTTGGATTTTTGAGATGGTTCCAAATGTCTGTTAATATTGCATAATTCTTGAATACCAATTCCTTCGTTTCTGTCACAGCCAATTTTGGTTTTCCAATTCCCTAAATTTCAGAATTCCAATTTAGTTTACCCATTCTCAGTTTCAAGTGTACAAACTTTCTCATACTACAAATAATTTCTGCTCTACTATACATACGGTTTGCAGAAATGCTGAAATTTAACAGGTGGAATTTTGCAAAAATTGTCAAAATGCTGTTTGCTGGGGGGGGGGGTTCATTTCTTTCATTCCAGATCTAATCTAGCTAGAAAAACATTGTCTTGAGAAAGGATAGAAATTTGTGGTAGATAATCAATAAAATTGTTAATTTTTTTATTTGCTAAAATTTTTAAAAAAAATTAAAATGCTAACAGATAATCTTAAGTTCATTTTCAGATTAAGGCTCTGTTTCTAAAGAAGCAATCAAACGCTTCCAACAGTGTCAATGATTTGGGTCGACTGCATTTTCGTCTGTTGAATGAGGTCTGTTTGCACCATGAATTTAATTTATTAATTTAAATATTTAAATTTAAAAATTTTTAAATTTAATTTTAGATTGTGAAAGCTCTAGGTTTTTGTGGGACTCGGAAGAATTGTTCGCCACCGGCATTTGAATTAATATCTCCAGTAGACGTCACTGTTTAAGATAACAAAATTTGAAAAAAGTATCGATGCCAGGATTCGAAGCATCGACCGCTGGTTTCGCTATACGATCGCTATATAATAGCCATCGGGAGGCGTCTGGCACTCGTGCACCCCGAAACCATGACAAAGTGGAGAGAGAAGGGTAGAGGAGGATATACTGCTATTCAATTCAGATTTGAAAGTAAAGAATTGGCCCGGCCTGGGTTTGAACCACAGCGCTTCTGATCCCGGGACAGAAATGCTACCACTACACCACTACATCAGCTGAACTCCCATATCAGGCTTATCAGTCTTTCCTATGCCTGCTTCCCTTACCCTACCGCTGAGCTAAGACAATGACTAAATGGTTTTTCAAATGCCTGTTGAAGCAAAATTATAATTCAATTAATCGAATTTTGCAAGAGTAATGGACGTACTGACAGCCTTGTAGAACACCTCGGATAATTGCAACTGCAGTTATACAATCCCGGACACACAGACGCCAACAGGTTTCAAATTTCCAATTTGATTTCATTAATTTTCATCATTTATTTTAATTATTTACTGCATTTATAGACAGAGACTTATTCTGAGTCAAAGCACGGATTTATTTGGACTGAGCCCGGATGGGACAAATGGACCATAGTGCGAGATCCCATTCAGAAGTTCGTTTCCGCATTTGTCGACAAATGTGCCCCGAACGGACTTCTAGCCAAAAAGCATCGAAAAGGCTGCCTGGATTGCAATGGAGACTTTGAGTTAGTCTGATAACAGTTTGGGATGTCTTTTTAGTAAATTTAAATGAATTACATTTAAATTAATTTAATTTGAATTAAATTACATTTAATTAAATTTAACTATTGTTAATTTTGCATCATTTCTTTCTGCTTGGCACAAGTGTAGCGAAGTTGTTTGGCATTAATTAGCAAATAATTAAATCGGAATTAATTGGGTAGTAATTAGGTTGTAATATGAGGCCAGAATTTATCATCAGCCTAGAGCGAGTGAGCCCAAGCATATATTAGCAGAGAACAACAAAAAATTGTAAAAAACGTTGTCTTTTTGTCATTTATTTTAATATTTCTATATCCAATAAAACAACCAGTAATTAGAGTTTTACTCAATTTGTTATTGTCAGTTAATTTTTCAGTTGCTTTGCCTGGAGGAACTACCACCAATTGTGGCGCGTCAGTAAAGAAGGTTTAAAGTACTACTCAACGTTCTGGGACCATTTTATGCCACAGTTCTGGTTCTGTGATTTTGAGCATCGAATGAGCAATTTCACTCAAATTTTCACCTATTCAAATGATCCCAAATTTAGGGATTCGCTCCGTCAAGCCCTTCTGGACAAAAATTGGCCACCGAAAATTGTCCAATCGTCATGGGGTCCCAATGGGTCGGACCCGTTTTTGGCCGAAATGACCTCTCATTCCACCGGCATCCGGGAAAAAGAAGTCTACTTTGACCGGATTAGGTCTAACTTAACTCTGACGGATTTGCTGATCCGGACATATCTGATCGATTATATCGTTTTCGAATTTTCCCTGCCGCCCTGGGTCCAACCGATGTGTGATTTACATTTCGATCGAAATCGGATTTTTGTCTGCCAATTTATCGATTTTGTTGATCAATACGGGTTGACTAGATTCAGGTCGTTTATTTCGGACAGATGGAAATGATAGAAATTTTTATAGGGACTGTAGGAAAGAGTTTGTATGTAATTGTTTATATAAATAAACGGTTTATAAAAAGTTTATATTAACAAAAAATAAAAAGGACACTGGCATGACTGCCGTCTGAATAAAGCGTGGTGGCTTGTTATTCAATACCCCCAATACCATTTTGAAGCGCAAAGACAAAAAGAAAACCAACAGGGTGTCGGGTGGCTTACTCTTCTTCCTAGCCAAGAAGTGAATTTCGCTCCCCTTCTCCCCAAATCAAAATGGAAAGGCTCCTACTCCACTCTAAATTTAAGAGGCTGGCCTTGAAATTTTGGAAGCTGGCCTAGTCCCACAATGCCCAAATTTCAGACCCCACCCACCCAGACTCAAGTCCAAAATTGAAGGACGCCACCCTCAAAAATTTTAAATTTTTGCTTTGAAGTCAGAAAAAGTTCGAAGTTTTTGCAAACATTCCATGTTTTGAATAAATGGCAACGACTGTTGAATTATTGCTGGTTTTTAGTTGTAAATATCGTATTTTTAACAAAATCGCAATATTTTTCTAAATTTTTGAAGAAAAAATCTCCTCCCCAAAATAGATTTTTCTGGACCCTACGCCACCTGAAACCGGCTATCCCCACCCCAACTTTTTCTCAAGGTCCACTCATTTTTCCATTTATTATCCAGAGGGGGGGGGGGGGCGCTCGCACAAGCGCAATCACATCAGTCAGATTTTAAATTGACAGTTGGTAAGCCTTGAATTAGCTAATTGTTTCTTGCATTGACCGTTAACATATGAAGTGTATTTCTTAAATTTCTGAGTTAAAATTTCAGCACACAGAAGCAAATGACGGCAAACAAATTGGTGGCTCAATCAGTAGTCATTATGTCCAAATTTCGCACAAAGTTTTGAATCATGGCTCAATCATGCGAGTGATAAGTGACATTTAGCACTCCAAAATTAAATTTCAATTTGTGAATAAATTACGGGCGGCTCAATCCTAATAACACGTGGCTCAATCATAAGACGACCTAACAAGTTTGGCTCAATCAGTTTTGGCGCTGGCTCTTTCAGTGGGAGTGCCAGGTGTACACACGTAGACTACAGTCGTGTTAACTTTAACTCAATATAAATTGATTGATAAAACAAAATTGATAAAATATAATTGATAAAACGAAACGAGATCGTTGTTCTCTGTTATTTCAACCCGGGTTGAAATTTCAACCCTCCTCACTGAGTCGGGTTGAGATTCGGCTATTTCAACCAGAAAAACCAACCCAAATTTTGAACCCAAATTTAATGACAACAATGGGTTGAAACTCAACCTGAATTTCAACCCCAACCCTGTTATTTCAACCCGGATTTATTCAACCCTGTTTTGATAACATTGGGTCGAAATTTTCAACCCCAATCTCATCCCGGGTTGAGGTTGCAACCCGGGTTGAGATGCTTGATAACATCGGCCCCTGGAGGAGAACCCCTCGCGAAGGGTACTCGTGCCCTTCACTTTTAGCTTCGGCCGATTGGTTTCAGGAAGGTTTCATTGGTCAGGGCAGTTTTAGACGTTCCTGAGTTTTGCCAACGTTAGTTTTGGCAAAACTGACTCAGACGCTCACAAGTGCAGTTTCGCCAGTGAAAATTGGCAAAACTGCACATGCGCGCTTTCTAGAACAGTTTGTCCAGTCTTCAGCTGGAGAAAGTGCAGTTTGTTCAAAATAACTGGCAAATGTACACATTTGCCAGCAAGTGCAGTTTTGCTACGACATATACAAATCTTTTAGAGCACTGCTGGCAGTGCAACAATGTGACTGTTCAAGGTAGTACGGTAACGTCATTTTCAAATTGCTAATTCTACTAATAACATTAAACTGACACTGTGGTGCTTTGAGGAAAAGAATTCTCAGGAGGTATGGACTGTATAACTTCTACTCTTTTAACAGGGAAAGTGAGACATTTAAGCATTAAAAAAATTCGAACAATTTCTTGGCACGGATTATTGGATGCTTGTTGACTTGGGTGGAAAATAATATTACCAAGATCTCATAATTTTATTATATCTAAGAACCAAGAGTAAGGCCCCTTGAAGGATGCTCTTCTTAACGCTGTCCTCATCACTAATGCGAATGTTCCCTCTCGCGTATAGTGGTCGGGGCACCGTTAAGAAATCCCAGATCCCTCTTGTGACTTACTCTTCTTCTTCTTCTGATATATAGTGCAATTAATGCCACTATTTACTATTATGTTATCCTACTCTATTGTACTAGCTTAGATCCTGTGACCCAGACCCAATGTGACCCATTGAAGGTTTGACGCAGACCCACACTGACGCAAAGGGTTCACAAAATTTGCACAAAACGCAAAAATAGCCACCGAAACGATCCATGATCCAGTTTCCATCCCTGCCAATTAGTTCGATCTGACCTAAGTTGATCTGCTTAGCCATCTGATCAATTCCATCTGACATCTGGCTCAGCGGCTGAGCGTCCACTGATCGGCGGTTCGATCCTCGCTCCGAACACATTTTTTATTCAAATTTATTTTTTAATCCAAAAGTTTGGGCATCTTTTCCACAGTTTCATGTTCTGACATTTGTGAATTTATTGATTGTTCTAAAGTTTTAGGCTGAAATTAATGTCTGTAATTTGTGAAGCGCTCACTAAATCGGCAATGTAAAGTACAAAAACTATATATACTGTAAAGAATATCTGCAATCAACCTTGAATGTCATATGATGTATATACAGGTTTAAAGTTTAGTAGATCCATTTTTTCTACAGATTGCAGGCTATCTTACAATCCAGTTTAAAAATATCTCTGCCTGCGAATGCATTATGAATTTTGCACATCTTTGCAATTTAGTACCTTCACACTTCTGGGCAAATCTTAGTATTTTTAGTATATTTAGTTAAAAATGAATTTTACTTCAATCGAGTATTTTACTAGGATGCGCAATGTAGTTGTGTTTAACTAAGGTATATGAATTTAAACCGCATCAGAGATAGTTCAACATTAACCTCAGAGTAAAGCGAATATTAGGAAGCCGAAATTTCTTAATTCATTTTTTATTTGATTTACTTTATCCAAATAGGCTAATAGACCATAGCTACATGCCTTTGCAAATTTTATTAATCAGTGCACCAAGCCAATTAAATTAATTAAAATGTGTAGCACACAACTTAGTACCCAGCCTGTAACTTTAGGTTTCAGATTGCCTTAAAGTCTAAATTTTTTCCGGCCCCGGTTACGTGAATGCATTCCCAGCACAAGCCACCTATCGTATGTCAACCGTTCAGAGCCGAAGCATTGCCATTGGCCAGTCGCTCTGGCACATCCGCAAACGATTGGCCAATCAGCGACCAGTCTTAGTCACGTGCCTGCTCGGCCTGTTCCTATTGGCCGCCTACGCAGGGTCACGTGACCACGCCTCGCCGTTGCGCATGCGCACTCTGTCTCCGCTCTCTGTCTCGCTGGAAGGCGTGGCTTGGTCCGACCTGACTCAGAATTCGCTGCTTCTGCCGCCCCGAATGCAGCCGTTCACAACGCCCGGTTACAGCGAACCCTTGATCGACTATGAGACGAAACTGTTGTTCTGTTGGATACCAAAGAATGCGTGCACTCAGGTAATTTTCATATTTGCAGAGGCTGTGCCAGGTGCGTTGAAGGTTGTGCACATTGGATTTGACTTCCAGTTTTAGCTTATTCTACTGGAGCAAACATATTCTAACACAGGGTCGGTCTAATTCTGGGGATGTACCTGGACTCCGACAAGATCTATCCTGAAAAAGATTCAAAGCTTTTAGGAGGGTCACGAAATGTTCAAAAAAATAGGGAATTTTTGGCCAGAAAGTTAGTCAAAAATAAAGATTTTTAACAGTTTAAGAATTTTCCCAAAAATCGCTCAACTGTGTTTAAAATGTGCAATTTTTGGAAAAGAATCGCTGAGGGGTCTGGGTCTACCGTTTTTTTCTTCAGAACGAGAGCGCTTACCGTTTCCCCATTCTCTCCTCTTCTCATCCCGCGCGCTCTGCCCTTGTTTACCATTTTTGGGGAGGTTGAGCCTGGTTACTTCCCAGCTTTCCTTCATTTTTAATCCGAGCTGCCAGCCAGGCCATTAAAACGCAGTTGAATAGTGAAAAATAAAGATTTTTAACAGTTTAAGAATTTTCCCAAAAATCGCTCAACTGTGTTTAAAATGTGCAATTTTTGGAAAAGAATCGCTGAGGGGTCTGGGTCTACCGTTTTTTTCTTCAGAACGAGAGCGCTTACCGTTTCCCCATTCTCTCCTCTTCTCATCCCGCGCGCTCTGCCCTTGTTTACCATTTTTGGGGAGGTTGAGCCTGGTTACTTCCCAGCTTTCCTTCATTTTTAATCCGAGCTGCCAGCCAGGCCATTAAAACGCAGTTGAATAGTGAGCTGAGTTTCATACTCTTATTCTATTATGTACTCTTGATACTGCCTCTCCGTACACTACGGTTGTCAGGTTGACTTTATTTCAGATGAAAGCTTTATTTGTCAAGAAGGAGCAAAATATCTACAACATAACGCCGGAGCAGATGGACGATATTCACAATACGGTTGGGAGAAAGGTAACAGGAGACTACAAAAGAGCCAAATGAGAACAGCTGGCTGGGTGAGATACAAAAATACTGTCAAGATGTAAGGGAAGCTGGCATAGGAAAGATTGATAAGCCTGATATGGGAGTTCAGCTGATGGCCCTGTGGTGTAGCGGTAGCATTTCTGTATCGAGATCAGAAGGGCCGCGGTTCGATTTCCGGCTGGACCAATTCATTACTTTCAATCCTGAATGAAAAGATGAACCTCCCTCTTCCCTTCGCTTTCCTATGTCCTGATTTCAAGGACACAATGATGCCTGTCGCCTCACGTCTTGAGCTTGTTTGAGCTTGTTATCGGTTTCGTCTTGATCCACCAGTCTGGCAAAAATGTTACAAAAAGCTTTGAACGCTGTGCACAGATTATAGAGTGTCTAGCTAAGACTATGCTCGCTAATATGAATATGAATATGTAACATTCAAATTTATTATTTGTTTTATTTAGTGTACAGAAGTGCGGTAAACGAGACCATCACCTTAAGCGAAACAGGTTATTTATAAATGGTAACGCTTGGTGTTTGGGGAGGGGGTAGATTACAGCAACATTTCGTAACCGCATCTGAAATTTAGATCAACAGAAGGCAGATATAATCTTCCTATACATCAGAGGAAGAGATAATCTTCCTTAAATGCATACAAACATTTATATGGGTGAACATTTCTAGACCAGGCCGCACTATATTTGAGTTGTTAACTTCACGTCACCTTATTAAGTATATTTTTAAAAGCTTTCTTAACTCTATTTAGGCACATCGATATTCCAGAAAAATGTTTGAAAAGGTTTGGTACGATCGAAGTTGGGAAAAATGGGCCATAATTCGGGA
>JASAND010024571.1:0-12314 GCA_030248195.1 Trissonchulus latispiculum
CTAAACTGTAGCCAAGTTTTTTTAGCTAAAAATGCTCCTTTTTCGATGTATATACAGTACATTAAACGTACTCAACGTACTCAAAAGCTTCTGCCAATAGTTTTCGTATGCGAAAACAGTGTTTGAAAATTGACAAATTTGTGCTAAAATATGCTTAAATTAGCCCAGATTCTGGTTTATAATTGCGTATATTACCTTTTAATTGCTATAAATAACCATCGTTAGCTGTTTATAGCTGATTAACATCCATTTTTTCGAATTTTTTTCAAAAATGTTCAGAAATTGCAAAAAATTTTTTCAAAAATTTTGCATTTTTTACTTGGTTTGGACCCAGTTTTAGGGGGAGGGTCTGGCCTCTCCGTGGGGGGGTCTCACAGGGGGTAAACTGTAGGTAGCCTGGTTCACCTATGGGTGATGGGCATCATACATGGGCATATGCACACTCTAATGACTGATCATCAAGCTTTGTGAAGGATAAATTGTAATGAAAAGCTTTATGCAGTATGTATTTATATAAAAGTAAAATATATATCTGCAAATTATTCGTATTATTACATACGCCAATATGAGCCTCGTTGCAGGACAGGCTCATATGTTAAGCGGTTGCAACTTGTTTTCCTTAATTTACAACCTCACTACGGAACTCATATGTATTTTACAGGCTAGTTTTTGCTTATGTACAACCTGCCTACGAAGACTCATATGTATTTTACATGCGACGAAGGAACACTTTCTGTTCTTGTGACAACATTGTACCTGGCGCTAGCTCCTTATGAGGTGCAAGTCAAATACGTGTCTAAATCATAGGTGTACCTGGGGGGGGGATGGGGGGGGGAACCCCTCCCCCCAAATAGGAAAGTGCCGACCCCACCCTCGAAATTTTGGAGACAGACCCCACCCCCAAATGGCCAAATCCCAGACCCCACCCACCCAAATTTTCCAGACCCCACCCTCAAAATTTTGAAAATTTTGCCTGAAAATTAGTAAAAATTGGAAATTTTTTGCAAAAATTCGAAGTTTTTGCCAACAAATCTAAGTTTTTCGACTAAATGAGCAAAAATGAAGAAATATTGTTGATTTTTAGTTGGAAATAACGTTTTTTCGGCGAATTCGCAAATTTTTTTCTAAATTTTTGACCGAAAAATATTTTACCCCCCCCCCAAATTCGATTTTTCTGGACCCCACCCCACCTCAAACCGGCTGACCCCACCCACCCTAATTTCGGCTACCCCCTCCCCCAACGATTTCGAAAGGTACACCTATGGTCTAAATCCAATTTTCTGATAATTTTTTAATAAAGGGTTTCTAATAAAAATATTTTCGGGGAGGGTTGGGGGTTTCCAGAGGGGGGCCCCCGAAAAAATTGGGGGGGGGGAACCCCCCACCCCAAATCTCCCTTACAACCCTATGCCCCCGGCATAGGTGTGTTAGGGGGGAGACCCCACCAAAATGACAAATTTTGGCGACCCCCCCCCAGATTTTCAGATTTTTGCTACCCCCCCCAGATTTTTGGCCAAAAGTGGCCAAAAATGGCAAAAAATCGAAAATTTAGGATTTCCCCCATTTTCTGTCGGAACCCCCCCCCCCCCCCCAAACTGGGGTGGGGGTAGTCGCGCCGAAGGCGCAAAAATTGGCCTAAAATTGGGTATTTTTAGGGTTAATTTTGCAAAATATTTCAAAAAAGTCCAATTTTTGTCTTAACGTGTTTATTATCGCGAGAAATACACGTTTATAACGGTTTTATGGACTTCTAGACTCAATATTGACCTTATTCTGGACTCAGAAACATGTTGGCAATCAAGTTTTCGAGTTTAAAAACACTGTCTAATGTTAAAATTATATACTTAATGATTTCATGTTTTTCGGCATTAGCAATGGCTGAAAATGCGATTTTTGGCATAAAAATTTTTGGGGGAGGTTTGGGGGGGGGGTCGTGGGGGGTTTGGGGGGTCTAAAAAGGGGCACCCCCCCAACAGGGTTGGGCGAGACCGAGATTTTACCGAGACCGAGACCGAGACCAAGGTACCGAGACCGAGATTGGCCAAGTCTCGGCTTTTGGGTGAGACCGAGACTAGCAAGTTTTAGCTTAAAATTAGTTTCAACCATTTTTTGAGGCTTAGATCTAGTATTAGGGGCTTTAACACATAAACATATGGTTTCCGCATCTCGTTAGTTAATTTTCAAAACATTGATTTAAAATTTTCGCCAAAATTAGATGTTTTCAAAAACTTTCCAGTCTCGGTCTGAGACCGAGACTTTTGGGTGAGCGAGACCGAGACCGAGACTGGCCAAGTCTCGGCTTTTGGGCGAGACCAAGACCGAGACTCCCAGCCCAAAACTCCGAGGGAGGGCCCCCATCCCAAATCCCCATTACACCTATGTTGTATATATATACATACATTTTCATGTTGTTTATTTGTTTTATATATTTAATCTTTTTAAAGAGTTTACATGACGGATTTTTTCTAATTTCAAAAAATTATTCAACTTCTGGGGGTTCTGCCCCACCCCCAGAACCCCCACACATTATCTTTGTTGACATTCCAATTTGTCCTCTTTATCTGCCACCATTCAACAATCCCCTTATATATATATACAGTTTACTGCAATTAAATTTTTCACTACGTCTACAAGTTATATGACAATGACATACATACATTTTCACTAGAGGGAAAAATGCCCTAGACGGGCATGCAATGGCTAGAATAGGGAAAGAAGGAAGGGCGGAAAAATGCCAATATATATACGTATACTTGACAGTCGGCGCTGAAAATGACAGAAACTAGATTTAGCGCCAAATAGGGAACGCAGTCGGCAATGAAAATGATAGAAACTAGATTCAGCGCCGAATAGGGAATGCAGTTGGCGCTGAAAATGATAGAAGCTAGATTCAGCGCCAAATAGGGAATGCAGTCGGCGATGAAAATGATAGAAACTAGATTCAGCGCCAAATAGGAAACGCAGTCGGCGATGAAAATGATAGAAACTAGATTCAGCGCCGAATAGGGAAAGCAGTCGGCGCTGAAAATGATAGAAACTAGATTCAGCGCCGAATAGGGAATGCAGTCGGCGATGAAAAGGATAGAAACTAGATTCAGCGCCAAATAGGGAATGCAGTCCGGTAGCGTGGAACAGGCAATTCCTCCGTCCATCATATTCGCGTGAACTGCTCTGGAATGCTGCGAATAGTGATCCTAAAAATTTTTGGATAAGGCGATATTACTTCATCAAGAAATTTAAACAAAAACTGAACTTAAATTTAACGTTATTTTCTCGTCGCAAATAAAGCTACAGGTGGTGACTACAGAACTTGAAAAGTTATGTTCAGTGCAGTTATTCAGTTAGTTAGCCGATTTGCTATTCAAAGTATGAATAGATGCAAAATTTATCCTTCGGATCTAGCTGTCGCAGTTCACGCGAATAGGATGGACGGAGGAATTGCCTGTTCCACGCTACCGGACTGTATTCCCTATTGGCGCTGAATCTAGTTTCTATCCTTTTCATCGCCGACTGCATTCTCCATTCGGCGCTGAATCTAGTTTCTATCATTTTCAGCGCCGACTGCTTCCCCTATTTGGCGCTGAATCTAGTTTCTATCATTTTCAGCGCCGATGGCATTCCCTATTCGGCGCTGAATCTAGTTTCTATCATTTTAATCGCCGACTGCGTTCCATATTTGGCGCTAAATCTAGTTTCTGTCATTTTCAGCGCCGACTGGGGGCCGAAATCACACCGGGGGGGGGTCGTCGCGCTGCGTGGGGTACGGAAAATTTGAGAAAACGCAATTGTTTCTGCATCAGAAAACGTTTGCAGAGGGGTTTTCGGAAAACAGGATGACAGGGGGGCCGTACTCCCACCGGGGGGGGGGGGGGTCGTCGCGGTGCGTGGGGTCAAATCCCCGTTACACCTATGCGTTTGACGATTGTCGTGCAAAACTAACGAAATGTAGCCAGTTTCCTTAGTGTTCCACGACGATCGTCAAATATCCGCGTTTGTCGCGAATAATCTTTGACGACTAATCAATATTTTGCGATAATCGCTGGCTAGTTTTTGCGACACCTCGCCAAACTTCTGCGATAATTGTAGAACTTTCGCGATTATCGGCAGACGAATAGTTGGCGACATGTCGCGAAATGGCGGTCCTACTTATTTTAAATTAATGTATGTAGCTTTCATTGAAAAAATTCTTTTTTGTCTCAAAGCACTGATTAATTTTTCGACTTAGCTTGAACTTAGCTTGAATTTCGACTTCTAGAAAATCTTGGCATTTTTGGCTTAATTATGGCCACATTAATTATGGCGTCAAACTTGACCTTCTTTATTGCTTTGCCTATGGCATGCGCTCCCCATTCAGTTTTGGATTCTACATATTCGTAGCAATTTTCGACTTGTTTTATTTATTCTGCTGTTTTAGTACTGACTGTCTGAAGACTTATATACTTGTATATACGTAAATTTGTGCAACTTCATGATAAGAATGAGCGACAAATTGCCAGTCTTAGAAGATACTGATCACTCTGCTGGCGAAGGAGAGTCTTCCTCGGCGATTGTTGAAAATTTGTATCAAAGCAGCACGGGTGTTCACTATGAGGAACTTATGAACGGCAGTGTTCCTTGCCCGTCCTGTCAAGGCTCAGGACGTGTCCCTAAAGGTAGGTAGAGACACTATGTAGCGATGATGGGCTTAGGATATTTTTCATAATCTGGAGATCAGCCTTTCCCCTATTCCGGATGCTGCCTGTCCCCTATTCAGAACTTCATTTCTATCCTCACAGTGAAGCTGCTACAACCTACGTGTATAAATTTCTAAACCATTCTCTGAGTTAAATATCAAAAATGGATCGGACAAAATTTTTTGAAAATTTGGTTTTCTGAGCGATTTTTTCGGGGCATAATAGGGGCACCCACTTTGAGGGGGGGGGTGTTTATGGGGCCGGCCCCCACTAAAATAAGCCCAGAGAATACACACCCATAATCATTATGCTGTGCAGAGCTGTGCCGTAAAATATATACGTAAATGAATCATGGGGGAGCTCGGAGACCCCCCATAATATGAGCTATATATATTCTACATTATTTAGGTGCATAAACAAGCACTGCGCCTTAAATATTATTGTAATTTCAACGAATGCTCTGTAAAAATTCCACGAAGGTCACGAAATAGAAAAACTTTTAGTGGGGCTCCGCCCCCCAGACCCCCCGGAAAAATTTTGCATTTCCCCCCCCCGAAATTTTTTTCTGGCTACGCTAGTGCCCATTTACCGACCAGTTAAGGATGGATAGAGTCGAGAAAGCTTTGTGGGTTCTGGGGATCGAACCACCGACCGTAAGATCGGAACTTCTGACCAGCGCTTAGACCACTCGGCCAACTCGACTCAAGGGCGACGGGGGAGGCGGAAATTTAAGACCATCAGAATTGCACAGAACAGCATATTGGATAATTTTTAAAAATTGGGTATTGGTTTTTCCCCGCTCAGGGTCAAAATTGGCGGGGAAAAATTACATGTCAGTCTGTACTCAGCCTGGATAAATGGTAGGACGTCTATATAATATACCAAACGATAGAGGGGGTCCAAATATACCCCTGTGGAAAAGACTAGCTAACATAGGTGTAACGGGTATTTGGGTTGGGGGGCCCCCTCCCCCGGAATTTTGGGGGACCCTTTTTAGACCCCCCCCCCAACCTCCCCCAAAATTTTTTCTATTTTTATGCCAAAAATCGCATTTTCAGCGATTGCTAATGCCGAAAAACATGAAATCATTAAGTAATTTTAACATTACGCAGTGTTTTTAAACTCGAAAACTTGATTGCGAACATGTTTCTGAGTCCAGAATAAGGTCAATATTGAGTCTAGAAGTCCATAAAACCGTTATAAACGTGTATTTCTCGCGATAATAAACACTAAGCCAAAAATTTGGACTTTTTTGAAAAATGTTGCAAAATTTACCCAAAAATACCCAATTTCTGGCCAATTTTCGCTCCTTAGACTACAAACCCCCCCCCCCCCAGTGGGGGGGGGGCGGGGCCCCCAAAAATTTTGGGGGGGTTTGGAAAAATGGCTGGGGGGGTTGGGTTGGGTTATAGTTTATATAGCGCTATAGAGGTCGGGGAAAAAACCAACCCGCAAGTGGTGGGGAAAAAACCAAACCCCCGTTTGGGCGATGGGGAAGAGCTAGCGGGCTCAAATTTGGCCTGCAAGTTGGCAGGGCCCATCCCACCTACCACATGAAATTTGAGCAAAATCGGACTACTTTTGAACATTTTTTGGCATTTTGAAAATTTTGGCATTTTCGACCCCCCAAAAATTCAAAATTTGCCTATTTTTGAAGGCCTGTAGAAATTTTTCCATACGTAGTAGTTAGATAATAACTTTTAATAGTTTCTATGAGAACAACATGTGCTCTTTCCAAAAATGTCGGTCTCGTCTTCCTGCGACGCTTGGCAAGCTGCCAGCAGATTTTTTAAAAAAATGGGAAAATAAAACCAAGGGGTGGGAAAAAAACCAACTTTTGGTTTTGCTGCCAAACTCCGAAAAATGGTTAGTAGTTGCTCAAAAGCCAGTCACATAGCAAGTTTAATGCGTTCTTTCACGTGAACAGCTCAAAATTGCATTTGGACTTGGCTATTTTGTGCTTTCCGTTAAAAGCCTCATTCCGGTGGATAGACTGTTTGGCTCAGCTAAAGTGGTCAAAATGTACTCTGGGACAAAGAAATACGCGAAAAAACACTGAAACATTTATTTTATTTTATTTCATCGAATTTCCAAAGATTTACAAATTTTTGCATTTTAACATAGAAACTTGCAAATTTGATGAAACCTAGCCAGTTGATGCTGCAAATTTTGATGTTTGATTTTCTCACTTACTATAAGGAATATCGCAAAAATAACTGCAGATATGAAGTCAGCGACGCCGATTTAACCTGTTGCATGCATAAAATCGCCTATATGAGTTACCCTGACCGAATACTGGGGTTGGTTTTTTCCCACCGGTTGGTTTTTTCCCGCCACTTTGCGGATTTTGAAAAGGTTCCCTCGCAGGAGCTCGGGCGGTAAGCCCTGGGGACATGTACAGTAGGGCGGTGATGCCCTACTGTCATATTTTATTATTATTAAAAAGATTCTTCATCAAAAATTAGTCCGAACTTATGTACCTCGTTTCTATTGAAATTGCCCCGATAGTTCATAATTTGGGTTTGAAATAATGTAATTGTATGTCTTTTTGCAAAGATAGATCAGCAATTTGTCACATTGGTTTCGAAATTCTCTCAAAAGTCTTTCTCAAAATTTGATTGGCTGGGCAGGTCACGTGTGATCACGTGATCGTATGTTCTTTCGTTACTTTTCAAAAACCCAGTCAGTCTTACGTTTTGCGCTTGTGTTGAACGGCCGGCTTTTAGTCTCTCTCTCTGGCTTAATTTATGTTATTTCCTGTTTTCTATATCGAAATTTTGGGGTTCCCTAGCGCTTTGAACGCCGGTTTAGGCAAGTAAAAGCCTCCTAATCTGGTGATAGGTTGGGTGGGGAACACCCAAATACCTGACTGGGGGCGCGTCAATCTGTCTATATTTCTGTATTTCGCCCAGTTTAATTATATTGCCCTGTATTTTATGTCACTTATGGTCATCATTCTTCAATTGGATATCAATCTGTAAGTATCCCCCTCCAATTCTATATTAAATATTGTATCACGGCCACTTGGCCTATTGTTTTGTAGCTAAGTTTAGATTCGCTTTAGTTCGGTAAGTAGGGAATCTAGGGCTTAGGTTTGGGGTAACGTAGTGGGAGTGAGTTTAAGTTTCACGCATATTTGGTGGTTCTAATTGGCGAGGCTTGTCGAGGTCGGCCTGGAAATCATCTCCAGTCCGGGTTGCGTATCCAGTTTATAGCGCACAGCACCCCGGTAAAGTGGTTTGGTCGCCCATCTGTCTATTCCTTGGGGCCAAAACTTTACACCTATGTGCCAAAAATGTCAAATTTTCAATTTTTTCAAATATAGCCACATTTCATATCAAATTGAAGCTCTCGATGTCCTGAACATTTTATCTTCTTACACCAAGTCTCTACAAAGCAGTATGAGAAAGTTAGAGCGACTTAAAGTTTGAAGCAAATGACAGTCGGAATGAGCATTACCGAATCGTTCAAACGCCGTTTCTCGCTCGTTGCTTATCTTGCCACTGTTATTTATGCACTAATAAATAGCCCCAACTAGAGGGTTTAATTTGATGTATTTGTCATGCCGTAGTCTGTTGTCGTCCTATGTGTACACGACTTCGAAGCCCTCAGCGAGGCATATAGCAAGGTTCACAAAAAAAAATCACCCCGAAAATTCACAAAAAAAATCACCCACCTAGACGGCTAACAACAAGCTGCAGCCGGAAAATTTTTTGCATGGTAATAGCCACAAGTCCCAACCCCAACATATGTAAGTTTGGCTGCCGAGGCTCAACTCCTCCGACTAGGGTGCCCAAAATAGTCGACCCACCCAAAATCGGACCCTCGGACAACTCCGGACCAAAATTGAAATTTTTGCTGGTACTCACTATGGAATTTGCGCAGGTACCCCATATTATGCATGTGACATGTCCTAACTCTAGGCTATCCAACCATATGTTGGATTCCCTGCCAGGTCCTCTGGGTTCGCCACCGGTGGGTGATTTTTTTTTGTGAACAAGTTCACAAAAGAAAAATCACTATCAACTTTTTGTAAAATGCCTCCCTGGCAACAGCTAGGGTAAAACTAATGCCAAATTCGAGCTCAGCCACCCGGAAAACCTATATAGAGCATGTTTTAGGTAACTCAACCCCCTTCTGACAGACGGTCCGGCCGATGGACCCGGCCCGGACCCTCCGGACCCAGGGGGTGGTCAGGATCACCTATCTGGGCAAAGGCTACCTAAAAACTAATGCCAAATTTGAATTCTACGCACCGAAAAACCTATATAGGCGAGTTTTTAGGCTTCTGGGACCTTGAAATAAAATTTTTGGTCAGTCACGTGACCCCGACCCAGGTCACGTGACCCTAGGCCAAGTCACGTGACCATTCCAGATACGAAATTACTCCGCCAAATTGTTTGTTCTGTGCTTACTAGAGCAATAGAACACAAAATAAGTGGATTCCTAGCTTCCTGGTATCAATAATAAAGGTCAAGCACATTGGTCTGGGTAGCCACTTTGGACCCGGGGGCCGAGAACCATAATTCGAAGTTCAGCCTGTTGAAAAAAACTTGGGGGTCCAAATTTTTTTACGTAATAACACTACGGACTATGCTCTATTTATGCATGAAAAGAAAAATTTCCTAGCTATATCCTGAGATCAGATCCGGTGGTGATTTTTTTTTGTGAACGAGTGATTTTTTTGTGAATTCGTTCACAAAAAAAATCACAAAAATTTTTTATTACTCACGCTACACGAGGGCTACCGGCATGAAATTTGCACCATATGTAGAGGGGGTCACTACCGTTCCATACGTACCAAAAGTTTTTCGATCGGACTTCATTTGCGAAATTGCCAGCAAAAACTCGATTTTTGATTTTTTTTGTGAACCTTGCTATACTGTCGCAAATACTAAATTGTAGGAATTTAAACTGAAATATCTCTAAGCTGGATTGACCCTGGACTCTAAAAATTTGTCTTGTTTTTGGGCACATATGGGGGTATATTATACCCGAAAATGAGCGAAATCGGTGACCATAAAATTTGGTACCCGGCGACCCCCCCCCCTTAAGGTGCTGGTATCGTTTTGTGTAAATTTGACCCTATAGGCTTTAATTCTTTATGAAAGTAGATGAAACTTTCCAAATATACTATTTCGGTGCTCTTTAACATTCTGGGACCAGTCCCGCATTTTTAGGTGCAAAGATAGGAAATTTTTGGTTTTTGCCATTATTCTCTCAGCACATAGTCGAGACACCAGATTGGTTGGTATGGCTGGAAAGAGGGCACAAGAATGAACATTTTTGCTTTTACAACTTTTGAGCTATCTCTTGTGGTTAAGTCAGTATAAGCAAAAAACGATTTTTGGGGTCCAAAAATGGCCGTTTTTGAGGAAATCAGTTTTTTGTAAATTACTGCCAAATCGTACGGCCAATTTTGGTTTATTTATACTCAATCGATACACAGTCTCATTGCACATTTTATCAATGAATATTAGCCGGGCTTGTTGCTCTAAGCTAGAGATTTGGTCGAAAAACCATTTTGGCAAAACTGCGATTATTTTGTTTTGAACATCGATTTCTCAAAAACTACCCAATGGATTCGCGTGATTTTTGGCAAAATGAGACTTCGCACTATTGCGGAGGGACATTTTTCTTCGTTTGAGCTAAAACATCTCCAGTTGCGAGAAAACTCAATGCAAAGTTGCGAAATTTCGTGTCACCGCACATTTAATGGATTTTCTTGACCGTTAAAACCTGCTAAGCCAAATCCAAAAAAATGTCCCTCGGTCCACATGTCCTTTATAGGACAGAACAAGAAAAAATTTTGGCTGATTCCACAGTTTTGAGAAATCGCTGTTCAAAAATTTTTGGTCCATACTCAGCATGTCAGATGTCAGTATGTCAGAAAAGTTTCGCTATTTTTTGCGGATTTTTACTAGTTTCGTACTTTTATGAGAAGCTACAGATTATAAGCTTTAAAATGATGTAGAAAGCTCTTCCCAACTCACAAAATTGCGAAACTTAAGGCGTTTCAAAAAATAACAACAAAAGCACTGCACAAAACGATACCAGCACCTTAAGCCAGTTTATGGTGCAGCCAATTGGATCAGAAACTGGGCATCCATTTGCTTGGACCTGGCACAAGATCGATTGCAGTGGCGCCAAATTAGTAGCTGATGGGATGGCAAGCCATAACTACGCCA
Source organism: Trissonchulus latispiculum (assembly GCA_030248195.1). Lineage (NCBI taxonomy): Eukaryota > Metazoa > Nematoda > Enoplea > Enoplida > Ironidae > Trissonchulus > Trissonchulus latispiculum. Next base: position 10,862 of record JASAND010024571.1, read on the forward strand.
GCGGTTGACGGCAATAAGTACAAGTACAACTCACTGAGCGAAAAGGCTCTAGAAGAGCCCATAGGTTGGATGGTTGGATTTTTCCGCAAAGAAATTATTGCGGTAAAACTAGTTTCGCACGTTTTTTCCAATTTTTTCCAGTATTTTTCAGGTAACCTGGCTTAAAATTGCTTCTGGACTGCTAAAAATGAGCAAATTTTAACAAAATATATAAAGCGTTTCAATGCATTTTTATGCTGGCTATAAACAATAATCTAGCCCGTTTTAGAGAATTCCTAAAATTTGTCAAAAAGTGTTTTAAAATTTTCGGAAAATTGTAAAGTATTTCCCGCTAATTTTTAAAAAGATTTTGAACTTGTCGGAAAAAACTTGCTAGTTTTCTCCGAAGGGCGTGGAAAAAACGGAAAAACCGGGTTTTTTGGTGGCTTGTTTCTGGTGCCCTTCCCTGATAGACAGAGCATCAAACACTTTCAAAAGCTCCCTGACCCTGACAATGATACAGTGGTTTCACTAGACAATTTTCACCTAAACCAATAAGGTTACAGTTGAATGAGTCACCAAGAAAGACTCATCCATTCTAGAGATTTAAGTCAAGCCAGCCCCTAAACAGTATAGTGACCAGCTTTGAAAAATATTCCCACTGAAATGAGCGTAGTCGATTTACAGTACGTACGTATGTACCAAGGACCCTGTTTGAAGCAGTTTTGAGAATTTTTTGACCAGTGGGCCAGTAAGGACCTCAGACCGTACTGTAGTGAAACCGTCGGGGTCACATCCGTCGGGGACTTTAAAAATATGCCAAATTCAAAAGAGCGTAGTGGATTTACTATATATATAATTTTTGGAGATGCGCCTCTTCCTACATATATATATATATGCCGTTTTTTTGAAATTTCTTTCTGATTTAATCATCCAAAATTGCTAACGTTCTTGAAATAGGAAAAACAGGAAACGAAACATGATCATCCAGGATTTTTGAAAAGGGGGAAGGATCAACCTAAATTTTTCCAAACAATGACCAAATTTGCACTAAAAATAGCTAGAAATTTAATGTTTCCACAAGAGGAGGGGGGTAGGGGCGGGATCCGCAGAACCCTTGCAACTTGCGCTTAAGCTTGCGTTTATATATATATATATATACAAGAAGTTTTCAACTCATGCAACTTGTTGGTTTAATTTCTACAAGTCGGTATATACATAGGAACAGTTTCTATGAAACACTTACAACTAGAACGTGCAGTTCATGTGCAAGTTGCTTGTACGTAAGTTACACTTGCAAACCAGCAAGATTTGTATGACATTAAGGTAAAGAGCCCATCAAAAGAAATCCAAATTAAAGAAGGTTATTGAGTTTCGGCGCTTATCGGGGATTCGAACTTCACATCCTCAGTCTAACGCCTTAACCACTCGGCTGTCAGGGTCATGACAATATTGCCAACAGAAATCCACCGCT
>JASAND010024572.1:0-26200 GCA_030248195.1 Trissonchulus latispiculum
AGTTTCGGAACACCAATGCAAGCAACAGCAATGAATGCAGTAGACACACTTATTTGAACACTTGCCTATGTTGAGTGTTGTATTTATAGATAGAAAAGTAGGTTAAGATGAATCATAGAAACCGGTTATAACCGGTTATATTGTGGAAGTGTGTTGATGTTGGATAGCAATCTAAGGTGGTTCAATTTTGGTGTGATAATGTAGTATATTAATGGGTGAGGAAGAGCCACAAGCTCCGCAGGCTCCACTGAGCCAGAACTGTCATTTTTATACTACTGGTGATGCTTATTCCAAAAGAAGTTATTGTACATACCATATGTAATGTCGACTATTTAACTAGAATTTAACTTTGAAAGAATTCCACTCAGCATAGCGTCATGTGGGCGCTTTCGCAAGTTAATGTATCATGTCGCCACAGAACTCCGTTGCGCTGCGCCCTGAACGCTGTGTGAAAGGTACCGTACCTTCACCTTGCTTTTGCGGAGATTTGTCCTCGCAAATAGGGTTCTTAAATTTTCTCAGGAGATTTCAACATCTACTATCTAGTTTTAAGTGTTTTCTAGATCTTCTGAGGGTCCTGGATTTCGGAGATTCCGAAAGGTGTCGTTGTCTGGACTTAAATCTATTACGAACTTTTTCACCTTGTCGTCAGTTTTCGACTGATACCCATATTGTTGATATTGGATGTATTAGATGCAGAAATGTCAGTCTTAATTTCAGAGCAAAGCAGGAGCAACCTCTTCCCCCAGAACACCCCGGTTACGAAGCAAATTTGATTGAGATATAAACGTAGACAGTATAAACATGCCATGACATGTGAAGAGTCTGCAGGAAAAGATCCGCGACGTTGTCACGTAGCCGCAGTTTTCCGAGTGCTGGATGAAGTGACCTATGAAAGAAATTTGAGAACGTCTTTTTTCAGATTTCCTGGGGTTCTAACTTTTATCTTGACAGGGGCCAGCAGAGCAAATGCCATGTATATGTGTTGACCGATAGTCTTCTCTTTTTAACCAAAGCGCCAAAGCGTAAATGTTTTCATTGCTGCAAACAGCTAGTATACATGCAACCTAAGTTAGGTGAGCCAAATTAATATAAATTTTGCATGTGTTAATTTCGAAAAGTGCAATGCATGCAGTGCATGTATGCCCTGCAAATTTCATTGGCATATTTTGAAGATCTTTTGAAGACCGGCCCACGGATCTAAAAGGCACCAGGGCGGGTCCCAGCTCGTCATTTTTGGCACGGGTAGGGCAGACCTTTAAACATGTCCCATAGTCGGCCCTCATCTTTAATTGTGCTGTTTGAAAATAACAACCAGGCTTCAAGTAAACCTGTGCAACCTGCATTTCAACGGTGTTTGATGTTCAAAAATTGCGAATACTGAGTATTCTCCATGGGCGCAATTAACACAAACATATTCAAACCAACTTTACTAAACTCCACCAAAGTTTAATCCTAACTGGACAACTTGACAGTACAATGTACAATATGAAATGCGGCAAAAATTCACAGTTCACACATTAGTATTACACGAAGTGATACAGAGCAAGCACTACTTCTTCAGAAATTACTTATCCATTTAAATAGCGAAAAACAAACAAAACTAACAGTAATGTGACACGTGGGCCTAGAAATACAAAGAATGGTTAATTAATCTCATAAGTTGTTGTTATTTTAAATTACCGTAAATTAGGCTTACTGATGGCTAATTATCACAAGTTTGTATTAACTAGTAAAAGCCCCATACAGCGATCTTGCAGTACATATCTTGCTAGAAGGTTTTATTCCAGTGCTGTGTTTCAGCATGAATTTAAAGAGGAAAATTGTCAGCACTAATTGTTGTGAAACGCAGAGTTCTGTTTTATTGGTAAATTGCCAGTCTGAATGGCAGAGTAGAATTTTGGCTTGCCAACCATTGCGTCTATCAAAAGATTTTGAGTACACCATTATAGCGAGATTCCGTGGAACCAACTTAGCGGGGACTAAGCACAAAATTATTCCACGAAAATGAGCTGTCTTGGTTGGAATTTTGCTGTCCAGTCTTTGATGAAAAATGTTTCCAGGAAAACTAGTTGGTTTAACTGGAAACTAGTCAATCCAAAATTAAAGGTAAAATACCTACGTTCAAGACACAAGAAATTTCACAGAAAGGCCCTCCAGTGATTGGAAATAGAATTGTGACGTTAAGAAATTATCTTAAAAAGGACATACCGCTATAACAACCGGGCCCGGGACGATCCGGTGCATGCAAGCCCGGCCCGGTGCCCGAGATCCGCTTCCGCCAGAGTTGGAATCTTGCTGCCAAAACTTAAGGTGCCGGTATTTCCACGAAAGCTGGCTGACTGGGTAGGAATCATGCCGTCCGGGCTAAGGCTTTTAAATTTTCCTGGAATTCAGCTCATAAGTTTTTCATAGGTCGCATCCGCGGAATCTCGCTATAGTGATGTACTCAGAATCTTTTGATAGACGCACATCTTTCACTCTAGCTCATAACCTCCCAAGGCTAAGCTTGACCTAATTCACCAATCCAAGCGTTCGCTACATATTGATATTTTATTGCAAAACGGCTCCGGACAGCCACAGGTAGAGTTGTCCAGCTGACGTCGCCAACACCGGCCTAACGGCATGGGCTCAACGTATTCTGATAATTGTCCAAAACCTATTACAAACAGTCCTGCAAAATTTGTTGTTGCTATATTTAAATTCTCTTGTCCCTGAGGTAAAACGAGACGGTACGGTACACGTTACATTCAAACCATTCCCTTTTTTCATATACACGGCATTATCATACCTGACAAGAATTTCTGTGTTTAGTCTGTAAATATGGCATTCTTGAAATCTCGGGTAAAGGACCAAAATGGAGCATTCGGACAATTCCGTTTTTGGTTACCATTACCGTTACCGTTAAGCATTACCGTACCCACAGCTAGCATTATATTTAGTATACTGTCCTTGTTCTAACACGCTGTGCCCTCAAATGCCATCTAGCGCGAACCTATTAACCCCAGCAGGGTACACTCCAGTTCCTGCTTTTAGTCACCCGGATTGCTGTAATACAGCGAAAAGTGTTGTCTTGGTTTTTCTGACTTCGTAACACATGTTCTACCGGAAAACTGTCAGTGAACAAATAGCTACTACCAGAAATAGTGTACCGCCGCCTCATGCGGAAACTGAGACCTTCTGACTGACCTCTGAGCCAGAACCCCCATTTTTATACTACTAAAAACATATACATTGTAGAGGTTTACTCCAAGGTTAATCTGCTATAAACGGCCAAACTTTGTACATACATTTTTTAGTCGTACTATCAGTTAAGGGGGGGTCACTTTGGTCAAAATTCGATAGTCACGGATTTCGCTCATTTTCACACATAATATGCCCCCATATGTTCTCAAAAATAACTTAGAATATTAGCGTTCGACAAACTGTGACAGATTTATTCAGGTTCAAAGCCGGAAAACTTGAAAATTCCGGTGATGAGCCCTGCAAGGTCAGGTGGAGACCAAACGCGACCAAAAACAGGGTTGACCGATACACCAAATTGAAGCCTTTACTAAGGTAATATTTAAGTGCAGACGTGGCTCAAGGCCAGCTATCCAGGCGTTCATAATGCATGCTTGAGTGATGCACTGACCTAACCTTGCTGGACTGCCCAGTATAACTTTAACTCGTTTTATCTTGCACAGACAACATTTTAGACCCATGGTTCTACGAGAAAAGTTGCTCCTCGTTCCATTAGCTATCGATTGATACCCAATTTGACTATATTTGGAAAAATTTTAAAATTGACATTTTTTACCCATAAAGATCAAAGGTGCCGCCACAGCAGTCATGTTCAATATTGACGCATTTGTTTGGCCACATGATGTGACAGACATGGATATATTAATTAATCTGTCAAGTTTGGTGATTTTTACCACATAATAAGTGAGAAATTATCAAAAGAAAGTGAAAATTATGAAAAATGGTCATTTTTAGCAAAATTTGCTGTTTTTGTGGCAAGTTTTTTGAGCTTACTGTAGATGATAGAAAAATGCGAGTACTTTCATAAGACGTGGTTTTATGCGTAGAGTGCAGCTATCTATTGGCCGTTTCTGTAGCTTTTGCCAATCGTTCAGGACAAGCAAAAGTGTACCGTAGGTCCTGTTTTTCATGGTCCAAAAATGGCCGATTTTCCAAAATTCTGACTTTAAAAATTCGCCAAAAATCCAATACTCAACAGAATCGCTTCAGATGAGATAGCTGCACTCTACAATATGTCCTTAATGGTTCTGAAAAGGTTTCAGAGTTCTGACTCCTATACAGCGAAAAATTTTTCTGCCACAAACTTTTTAACCTAACTTTTTCATTTTCCTATGTTTAACACATGTCGAGATCACCTTTGAGGGCCTGTACAGAACGATAGAAGCAATATTTCGCAAAATGCTCTTGTCTTGTTTCGCGGACCCATGGGGACTACAAAATATGTGAAAATGAGCAAAATCGGAGATGGTCGAAAAATCGGCAAAAAAGTGACCCCCCCCTTAATTGCTCTTGAACGAACCAGTCTTAGCGGGGGACACATAGTTGCAAAAGCTTAATAACAGCCACTACTAAGATAATGATAGAAATTTCGCTCAATTCCGAGGAAACTAAGCCTCCCCGCCTCTTATGCGAAAACTCAAAGTTGCCCAATATGAATAAAAGCTCTGGTGCAAACATTTGTTCACAGTTCGTATGGAAAAAACTAACCATGACGCTATACATATCAGTAGCCTCCAGGTCGACGAAAGCATTGTCAAAAGCCAAAGTCCGAAGATTGATCGCCTCGCCCAGAGCTTCCACAATCGGTTCCATGTCCTCGGGCCCGATCGTCGTGTTCTGGAACTGGGCCCGGCCCAGATTCGCCACGGCTCGGATCTCGCGGGCCAAGACCTCCCCTAAAAATGAACAAATAGGATATACGCTACTACAAATTAATGTATAAATAATTTTTGTTAATTATGCACCAAATATTTCAAAATTCACTGAAGGAGAAATTCAAATGTCATAGGTCGTCTAAAATGAGCAGAATTGTTGAAAATATAATTAGAATATGCTAACGTTTTTCCCTATTTCGTTGCGTAATTGGGATTTTACATTTTGCACTTATATGCTCATGAGTCCCGTTTTTACTCCAAGTTTTCTCAAAACTTTAATACATAGTCATCTGTCATCGTATTCATTATATCCAACTAATTAAATATCAAACCACCAGTCAGCGAAATTTTACTGTAAAATTTCTTCCGAATCTAACAGTTTTCACCACGAAAATATTACAAAGTTTTCATTCCGCTTTTTACAAATTATCTAGCTCAAACATACTCTGAACCATTAGGGGAATAATTTCCGGTAGAAAGTTTTTCCCATGGCTATCCGCAATAGCTAGTTCTATTACAAAATTTATTCTTTCAGACCTGGTCCTATTGTAGGATTAATAGATTCCATAAAAGGTTCCACCACAAGCTGAATATATATTTATTATATGTTAATAGCAATCTTCTGGTATTGTGAATTTTTGTTGTTTCATATTGCCGAGATTGCTTTCTGCGCATATTTTTAGCTTAAATTAGGATCAATTTGCACATACAGATACTGCTGACAGTTCAGTCATTACTGTCTGTCTTTGCGTAGGTATCTGTAAATTTTGCTCCATTGTTCGGTTTCGCAATATGCAAATTAACCGTTATCCTAGTTTTAGTGTAACGACGAATACCAAACTACTTTGCACTTTTGGAGTTTCATTCAATAAATGATTGCTTGATTTGGTTTCTTTTTAAGCTTGGTTTACCGTCCGTTTTGGCTTACTGAGTTTTGCTATTATTTATTTATACTACTGTTTTTTCAACACTTCAACTTCAACGATGTCAAGATGAGACTGCTTGAAACTTAGGAAAAAAAGTTTTCTGTTTTTCGTTCGTTTCCAGTTTCCAAAAGTTTCCAGTTTTCTTTTTTCATTCGAGGACGTCTTCACTCTCACACTTCCTACCTCCTATGGAGTAGCTATGTTATGTACAGTTTTTCGTATGTAATATGGCCAGGGAATGGCTTTTGTGTTTTTCCCTGTAATACTTGTCCTCTCTCACATTCAACCTCTGAACGATCCTGGAACAGTTGGCAGAGTGGTATAGGCGATAGTTATAAATTGGGATCTTACAGTCGGTGGTTCGAGTTACCCAGCAGTACTTTTAGGGTAGCAGCAGCTAATCCATGTATCTCTCCATAGGTAAATGAATACCGTTACGGAAAATAGGTATCCAAATAAAGGTAAATAGAGTCTGTGTCAAAGGGCCCGGCCGCCCTTGTCACGGTCATAGTCATCATTCTTGGTGACAATTCTAGCCCTCCCTATGCCTGCGAATTAACTCCTTGCAAGTCCTCCCCAAGTCCTTGCAGTAGGGACGTCACTCCATGGCAGAAACCATATCTTCCTCCAGGGGATTAAGCCATGGCTAACTGTTTATACATAGAAAATTAAGTTTTTGTATTGGAATGGATTTCTTGCGCAAAGACTATTATCAAGAGAGCATAGTTGCGCTATATATAAGAAGAAGAGTAAGCAACTAGAGGGCTTCTCTTCTTGGCATTGCGTACGGTCGAGGTCCCCATTTAGAGCGGTGGGTAAAAGTGGTCCCCGTTTGTTGGGGGGCATAAGGGGGTACTCATTAGGGGAATCGCGAAGTCCAGGCTAAGATTGTTGCCGCCGCTAAATGGTGACCTCTTTTACTGCTCACCCACCAAACAGGGGCCCATTTTGGCAATGAAAAGAAACTACCGTAATCCATGACTACAATCCTCTCCACCAAACGGGGACCCATTTTAGAAAGGTAGTGAAACTACCGTAATCCTCTGCTCCATCCCCCCACCCTCTAGGAGGGGGTCCCTGCAATCTGATTGGCTGCTGGCTACCACCCTCCCCCCCCACACCAAACGGAGGGGGACATGCTTTGTCGTCCAGAGACCCCAAAAAACGGGGGAACGTTTTCGTATTGCGGCCACCGTTTACGCAATGCCAAGAAGAGAACCCTCTATTGGTTTAAGCTTCTTCTTATTTATAGTGCAACTCTATGCACTCTTGCTATTATGTGGCATTTATATAATTATTGTTGAGTAAGTATATCAGCTATCGCTACTAAAGCAACCGTTGAAATCAACATAGGCTGCTGTACAACCATTCGAAAGCCACTGACTAGAATTCAATAGTGTAACAATTAGGCCCGTTAATTCAAAGTCGTGAAAAACTGTGGTATGGTGTAAAAAGTATGGTATGGAAAATGACTTGTTGTAGAATGTTTCTATTTAATGCATCACTTCGATCATCGCTGAATTTATTTATCGAGGTCTCCTGATTGAGATCCAAATTAATGAGTTTGTATATTAGCTGGAACATAGCAACAGAAGAAAAAGAATGCGCGAATTCGGAATTATTATTGCCATTTTTCGGTCTGCCAAATTTTATTCAGCATATGGTAAAGGCAAGAGGGCATAATTGCTCTACTAATACAAGAAGGAGGGTTAAGCCACTGGTGTGCTCATACCAAATAATTTCCATTTCGTCAAAATTTACCTATTTTTGAATAAATATAATTCCAAAACTTTTATTCTTTGATACGTATTTTGTGGATTTAACTCAACACAGTGGTGGTGGTCTAGTTTAAAACAGTCCTAGGAGATTATTTACGAATAAGCTAATTTTCTCTAACATGCTTAATTTCTGGAGTATAAAGAGCCGCTATAGCTAATTCAAAAATTTCCTCTTTCCAATTCTGTTTCAAATTATCCAAAAGCTGCAGCATTTTGTGCAGCTTTCGGAAATTGATGCTTAAATAGCCAAAAACGTACATAATAGCTCGCTAGTTTTAATTAGTGAGCAGTCTGCTAATTATAAAAGAAATAAATCCGAAAATTGTGAGAGCTACCGCTTTTCAAAGACACCGCCCATTAGCATACCACCAATTGAACCTATTTGTGTCGGGGCCAGTTTCATAAAGAACCATCTCGAGTTCTCAAGTTCTCGAGTGGTCGGTTTCAGTGACAACAACTCACAACAAAAATTATATGTAAATATATCTCCGGACAATTTTATGGTGGGTGATTTATTTAGTCAACTGAGCAAACTATTGAAGTAGGAAGAAACTATTTATAAATTTAAATTTACAAAAATTTCTCGAGTCGGCAAAAATTTCTCTGGTCAAAATCGATCAGAGAACTTGACTCGAGAACTAGAGAACTTTTTCAGCGTGACTTGCAGTGCGACTTGCGGATCTCGAAAACTTCCAGCGTAGTTTAGCTACTAGACTCGAGAACTCGAGAACATTTTTATGAAACTGGCCCCAGGTGTTCAACTGATAGAATACGTTTAATTTAATCATTCTGTGACTACATCGCGGATTAAAATTTAATCTACTGTGCCTTAAATCCGTCGCGATTTCTTGACTATATTACGGATTAAAACATTGATTTGTCGATTGCTTCTGAACAAGTTTTCAGTCGACGAATTAACCTAGTCAGCTTGCATGGTTACGCATTTGATCGCTAATCGGTTAATAAACGTTGCATGAAAAGACTAAAGTTTTAAGTTAAACCGTGTAATCTTTTTCGTTAATTTCAAAGATTGTAAACTGCGAGTTTTGGCTTGAGCGTCTGGTCCCATATTTGACTCCATTCCTGCAATCGGTTCTGGTACGTTTTCATCTACTATCTGATTTTAAAAAGTTGAAAATGAAAAAAAAACAAAGATTCTGTCAGTCACATTGTATTAATTATGAGTAAGTAAGTAAGTAAGTTTCCTGCGCCGGTGTCATGATGAAATATTTCTCGCTTGAAAACGTCCTCCTGGAAAAATTTTCACCTTTGAAAGGTTTTCCCAGGGGAAAATATCACTTCACTGGCGATATTTTCATGGGGAAGATTTCATGTTGAGCTGTAATTAAATTTTTGAAAGAACTTTTCTAAGTTTGTAAAAAAATTCCTGTCTTTTTCAGAATACTATGTTTTCAATTGACTCGAATTGCATAGTCAGTAGTAGGAAGAGTACATAACATATAGCAGTATGACAGCATGACAGTCTACACAATTAAGCGCATTTTCTGCTTGCTTAATTACTGACACCTTCAATTATGCAAATTGAAGCATAGAATTCTTTTACTTTAAAAAGGAAGCCAAATACACATTGTTTTTCGGCTTGTGCTTGTGCTGGTCTTTTCCAGCTATAGCTAACCCTAACACACAGCGAGTTATCCTTAACCAACCCAGTTACCTTCTGTAGCTAGCTTGACCCGGTTTTCCAGAAGAATCAAAAATTTGAATTGCCTTAGAACGTTAAATTTTTGGCATCCATTTTTAGCTATGACATGCACGTTTGCTCTAGGTTTTTTAAAGTATTCAGCACTTGCATTTTCTAAATTTTGGAAGAAATAAGTTGGCAAAACCAATAATTTATCCGTCTGCGAAATTTGGCAGGGTCTATAGGTAAGCTGGACGCGCGGGTCCAGTGGACAATGGACAGAAGAGAAGGCTTGCCCACATGGACAAATGTGGACAAATGTGGATAAAATTTACTACATCCAAGTTTTAAAAAAAGGGTTAAAAGTCAAGCTTTTTAAGATACTTTTGATTTTCATTGCTACGTGTTCTACTTCTGACATCACTTCATGTGAACTTGAACTCGCTGTCTTATCTGTTTTGGATCAAAGCGTCAGGTTTATACTGCACTCTTTAAAGGCAGTGGTGATGCTATAGCTTATTACTTTTTCGCTGGAAAGAGAGAGAACCCACGTTTTCTTTTAAATAATTGCAATGCGGTGATACTAAGGCAGACTTACACCTGTGCGTAATTTTCGCAAAGCTTAACCGATTTAGTTCAAATTTGGCATGGATGCATTGGAATAATTTAATTTGGCATGGATGCATTTGCATAATTTTAGACCGATCTTCAGCGAAACGTTAAGCTTTTAAAAATTTAAAATTTTGTAACTTCCAAGGGGGGCCAAGGGCAACCAAAACATTTTTCTCCAATTTTGCTAAAATGTTGCATACTGGATTTTTCTCGGTCGCTGAACACGATTTTGGGACCAGTTTTTTGTTATCTAGACATAAGATAGAGTTGTAAGCTTTATCAAAGTTTAGTTAAGGAAAAACTGGATTGAAAAACTGCTTTCAGATTCGTGTTCAGCGACACAGAAATCCTGTATGCATTTTTTAGCAAAATTGCAGACAAAAAGTTTTGGTTCCCCTTCCCCCCCCTTGGAAAATTTCAAAATTAAATTTTGTAAAAATTAAAATTTTGCTACAGATCGATCAGAAGTACATTCAAATGCATCCATACCAAGTCTGAGCTAAATCGGTTAAGTTTTGCGAAAGTTACTCACAGTGCACCTCACCTCACCTTGCACTGCTTAAGCCAGTAGTCGGAAACTAAGTATTTAGGACAAGGGTGGATCCAAGATCTGCCACGATCCGAGAGTAGGAAAATTTTAGGAGAATTTTAGTTTAGAATTTTAGAATTTTGTGAAATATCAAAACTAAATTCATTCATAAAGAATATGAATTCTGTATTCTGACCTGATTCTCGAGTAAGGAAAGTTTGTCCAGCACCACCTTCGTGAATGTAGAGATCCATCGCTAACCAAAGGGATAAATAAATATACAGGAAATGAGAGTAAATAGGATAAAATAAATAGTAATAATAAATATAATTAAATAAAAAAATAACGAATAGAAATAATATATAATTGAAAGTTATAAATATAGATAGTCCAATAAATGTCCAATTGCAATCCAACCAAAAATGAAAGTCCAACAAATTAGTTCAATCCAATAAATAAGAGTATAGGTGATGCAGAATGATAGCTGATAGCAGTTAATTAAGCTTGATAGTTAATGATCTGATAACTGATTTCTGATTTTGGATTTTCACAACTAGCAATGGGTTCGACGCAGTATGCAAATTAGGGATGATGCAATTTCCAAATTTCAAAGTTTCCATTGTTTCCATTTCCATTGTTTCGGAAAATTCCTATTACTTCCTGTCCAGGACAGTTTAGAAATGAAACTAATGTATGTCCTAGTTTCGTCATAGTTGCCGACAAAGGATGCACTAGCTAAGGCTGTTCCGATAAAACAATTAGCGAGGCCGAACTGGGCTGGGCAGCCAGCCTGGGTTGGACCTAAATCATCACTCAGGTCTAGATCCGAAGCCTTCTATTCTGCCCCGGATAATTGAGCAGTACCCGTACATAGTTACTTGACGTTACTAGTGACATAAGTAATCACTAGGCTTAGACATAAGTAGTCATAAGCAGATTTTTCGTTTTTTGTCGTGGTTAGAAGCTATTTCTTCAATTATACCCGCCTTAACCTGATTTGGCCGAAATTAAATCTACGTCAAGATGTGAAACGTGAAACGCCGAAGATACGTAATAAATAAAGGCACTCACTCTAGTATGCTCTCTGTTATCAGAGCAAAAACTACGGAGTGCAATGTACCGACTACCGACCCACAAAGCGACCCTCCCAAAAGAATTGGGGGTGCGCTCAGTCGTTGTATGCGTAGTTTCATTTGTTTGAATCACACCTGAGGCTCGATTTTTTGCGTCACAGGTGCACCAATGAAACAAAATGTTTAATTAAACTGATGATGTCGTTTTCTGTAGCCATTTTGACGTGAAGTTTTGGGTCTTGCCCTGTTTTCTGCACACCATTGAAATTTCGCTATTTTCATTCGGTTTACTCGCACTGAAAAAACTTTAACTCAGCCAGAAGAACGTTCCTCCAAAGATGTACAATTTTCTGCCGTCCTATTAAGGTCCAGGTCAGTCGGCAGTTTTTAATAAGTACATAAATGTTCAAAACAAAATAAATGAGGTTTTGCTAAAACGATTCTTGATCGTGTCCCTTGCTGGAGCAATAAACTCCAGCTGATTTTTAAAATGAGCAATTGAATGTTGTATCTCAGATTTGGATTCAGGCTAAATTTTTAGACCCAGTCCGGACCCGAACCCGGACTGTTTTATCAGAACTCATCGAGACCGAATTCCGTCTAACAGCTTAATCCATCTGTATTTGGATTTTAATCGAAATTGTGACATAGCTACCCGTTTCCGTGCTTGCTATGACAGCAAACGCCACAGAAAGAATGTGGTACCTAACTTCTGATCTGAACTAAAATAGTATAGAGATGGTATTTCTGTTTTTGAACATCGGTTTTTACCTCGAATGCCAGTAAAATCTTTTCGTTAAAGCCAGAACCAAGGTCCGGGTCCGATTAGCCGGAAGCGAAAGCAAAGTGATATATCTATTAAGTATAAACAAGCCAACATTTGTCTTAAATTATGGCAGTAATTTTTAATGATATTGTTCTTTAAAATTATCAGTTTGAGTACTCCGAATTGTTTTTTTTGGTTTTGTACTGGCCTAAACACTACAAACGGCAAATGTTCATAGAAGCCAAAATGTTCATACAGGCAATACACCAAAACCGGTTGGCAAATGATTGTAGAGTCAATATTAGCAGGAACTGGCAATTTTTATATTTTGATTTCTGGGATTGACCCCATAAGGTTTACAGGTACGAAAATGGGTTATTTTTGCTAATACTTTATGAATCAAAACCGTAAAGGCGACGAATGCCAAAAAGTGAAATCCGGCAAGCTGTTTTGTCGATATAATCATGCCTAGTCCACATTTGTTGAGTTTACTCTAATTCCTCAAATCTTGGTTCCATTTTTGCATTTGAATAAAATTGAATTTGAATGTTATTCTTAAATAATCTCTGCTATTTTGAATGTTAATGCTTAAATAATCAATGCTATTTATTATTTTAGAGTCCCAGTAGAGACCTTGGAGGTAGACCGGTCTGTACATGGTCAATTTCATTCGTGAATTATCAAAGTCCCATGCGGAGCTTCCTCCTATATGGAGTTGCAATGTTGCCGATGGACTTAATCTACATGCATAATGGCCACTTCTTAAATTCTTTCCATTTCCACATTTCTTTTTTCCTTTCTCCTGTTAGCAGTGCCATTTTGTTTTCGCTTGCTTAGTTTGTATTCTATTGCTTTATCACTGTGTCCATGGGTATGATGTATTGTTGCAGTAAATACAAGAAATAACTGTAGTCTCTCTAGTACACGGAGGTAGCAATTAAGAAGAGTTGTCCAAAAAAGCGATGGTCTTTTCATGGTCTTTTCATCTGAAAACGTAAGGAAATCAGAGAGAAAATGGCTAAGCCTGCTGTGGTAGTTCAACTGGTAGCTAGCTAGTAGCCGGTCAATACGTCTGATTCCCGACCAAGTCTTTTCTTTACTTTCAATGGTGAGTGAAAAGCCGAACTTCCCACTGCCCTTCTTTCTCCTAAGTCCTGGTTGGTTGAAGCGCTACGAAAATAAGTCTTCATTAAACGACGGTTTCCATATTGACTTTTGTCTAGTGTTGTTGAGGTCCCTGAAACCAGAATTTATTCCTGAAACATTTGGCAATGTTAACTAAAACTGAAGCTGAGACTGAAATTAATCCAGGTGGTGTACTAAAATTTAAACTGAAACCATTTCAGTTTTCTTTTGAAAACTTGAAAAATCTTAAGTGTGAGTGCAGTGTAATCAGCTACAGGAAGAGCTGAAAGACATAAAATTTGAACATTACATATTAGGTTTAAACATTTGTGTAAATTATAAATTTAAAAAATTTGTTCCAATTGGTGGACTAAAACATTTCCATGTTTGAGTTACGACTGCATTCCGACAATCCGCAAAATTCCAGGATAGGCTGAACTTGCCTCACTGAAACTGAAATTTTAGCATATTTGGAGCCGAATCTGGAAGTGAAACTAAGCCAAAAGTAGTTCCAGTTTCAGTTTTAGATCTTAAACAGGGATACATTAACACGGGGTCCGATTCTGAGGGGTCTACCCCGACCTCGGCGACAACATGGGGGAAAGAGCACCCCCATGTCATTGCACCCCAATGGTGGGGAGAATGGGGTCTATTATGGTCATACCGAATTCTAGCTGACAAGTCTTCCATTCCATAGCATACATTTTAGACGATTTTCAAGTTCGAGGTAGCATTTAGCATTGCTTTCCAATCGTTAGATTTCAGTCACAGTATAACGCTGGGAGGAATGGGGAAATGGAGACCCCAGTCCTCACGGAACGGGTAAACCAAACCCCATCAGAGAGAAGAGAACAAGGGAAGACTGTCTCGGCAACAAGGTAGATCCCTCCGAGGTTTTCACCAAAACGTTCTTAAGCAAAATTTAGCGATTTTTAAAAACTTGCTTAAAAATCGGCAAAAACCGCTTCAAATCGTTAAGTTTTGACAAAAACTCTACAACTTGGCACTTTCTACCTAATTTTGGGGTTAAAATTGAGTAATTTGTTAGGGGTAGACCCCCAGACCAGAATTGGACTCGTGTTAATGTTATGTTAATGTTAATGGTTGCAGCAAAGCTAATCTCATGTGCTTTTTGTTGACCAATATGTCTTCCCTGATCGTAGCGAAGCGCCAAAGCGTTACTGAACCGGGGGAAATGTTAAGCCGCAGCATTATCTCTTTCACCACTGCTTGCAAACTTTTCATCAATAATCGGACCGTATTTATCAGCGACTAGGTCTCTACAGACTTTCCAGAAATATTCATAAGGATCCGCTATCGGCTCATCACTGGAATCGCTGCAAGACTCCGACTGATCAGATTGGTTTGACTTTGTAGAAGCATTTGTTTCCATATCAGAATCATCAGAGTGCACGTCGGATTCTTCTAAGTGATCCATGTGCGAGTGACGATGCAATGTCTGGCGATGTAAGTATTGCTTACCACACACTTTACAAAGATACATTTTTCTTTAGTTCATAATAATTTCGTTTAATATAATTTAGCAGCATAACCTGTATAGGTTTCATAAATCGCGAAGATGTAAACCTGTCTGTGATATAAGATTAAGCATGCTGACGGCTAGTGTAAACATGTTGACGTAAGCATGTAAGCATGCTGACGTGTAAGTGCAAACATGCTGACGTGCAAGTGTAAACATGCTGACGAAAGCATGTAAGCATGCTGACGTGTAAGTGTAAACATGCTGACGAAAGCATGTAAGCATGCTGACGTGTAAGTGTAAACATGCTGATGTAAGCATGTAAGCATGCTGACGTAAGCATGTAAGCATGCTGACGTGTAAGTGTAAACATGCTGACGTAATCATGTAAGCATGCTGACGTGTAAGTGTAAACATGCTGACGTAAGCATGTAAGCATGCTGACGTGTAAGCATGAAAGCATGCTGACAGATAATTCCTAGCTATCAATAAACACTAACTAGTTTGATATTTTACTGAATAAGATAGTAATAAGCATGTTATACACAACACACATTATCGGCATAAATGTCATTCACTGTCTTCTCTTCATTATTGAATGAATGCAGCAGTTGATGTGCTCGGTGAGCTGAACAATATTTCGCTCCATCTCTTAGCATGTGATCTGGACAGCAACCGTTGCCTTCATCATCATGCATTAGCATGTAGCTGGGAACCCCCAAGGTGCCAGCCTCTATTACCCTGATAACGTTTCCCCTGGTCATCAACCCAGATCGAATTAGGTTCCACTGGGAAATACCCTTGGTTATAACCTTGTCAACATTTGCCTCCTTCAGGATGTTGGAGATGAGGTCCATTGCTTGATCCCAGGTTCGTAGATGAGGACTACAATCCCAGTCGAAACATGATCGCCTGGTGACGTAGTGGATTGACTCCTGTTGATTTGATGTTAGTTTCTTCAGATCGTAGGGAGCTCGGATAAACAAATGATGTATATCCGGCTGATGGGACTTGTGTTGGCGAATCAGAACAGTAACCTCCAACGGAATATCTCCAAGTTTCGGAACACCAATGCAAGCAACAGCAATGAATGCAGTAGACATGACTGAACACTTGCCTATGTTGAGTGTTGTATTTATAGATAGAAAAGTAGGTTAAGATGAATCATAGAAACCGGTTATAACCGGTTATATTGTGGAAGTGTGTTGATGTTGGATAGCAATCTAAGGTGGTTCAATTTTGGTGTGATAATGTAGTATATTAATGGGTGAGGAAGAGCCACAAGCTCCGCAGGCTCCACTGAGCCAGAACTGTCATTTTTATACTACTGGTGATGCTTATTCCAAAAGAAGTTATTGTACATACCATATGTAATGTCGACTATTTAACTAGAATTTAACTTTGAAAGAATTCCACTCAGCATAGCGTCATGTGGGCGCTTTCGCAAGTTAATGTATCATGTCGCCACAGAACTCCGTTGCGCTGCGCCCTGAACGCTGTGTGAAAGGTACCGTACCTTCACCTTGCTTTTGCGGAGATTTGTCCTCGCAAATAGTGCTAGCGTAGAACAATCTCTAGACCAATTACATACTTTTCTTTGCAATACAGTCAACTTGAACGTGGCACGTCCATACGGGTGGAGGTTGACTAAGGTCTTATAAACTATGATTAATGAAATGAGCGCAAATGCTCTAGAGTTCAGGCACAAAGTAACTATTTCAACTTGCCTGAAAATTACTTGATTTCATTAATCCTTGCGTTCGTCGTGATTAATGATATTATCGTTATTGATGACAACAAAGTGCTGTGGCAGAATCGTCTGGAACTTTGCAAATTACATGCCAGTGAATGTACCAACATGTGCCGGCAGTTAGGTCACTAAGCCTCGCTTCAGTGTCTCCAAAGGCTCGCAAGATTTCTTTCTCCAACTAGGGGTGACAAGAAAAAGCTCCAGAACACTCTTAGGCAGTTGTAAGAGCATTCTGGACGAAGACATTCCACATACATTTGTGGTAAAAAGTTCCTCTTATGGTAAAACTGTTGACCCACCAGAGCTAAACTAAGTTTTTTGAAAAAAATCCATTCTTGCACCATTGGTTGCTTGCTAAAACCAGGTTGTGAAATATTGCCCACAATAAACTTTTTACATTGACATGTTGACTAGTTTTGGGCAAAAATAGTTATCACTGTGACGATTTAGGGACAACCCGTTTGTAGTTAGCTTAACTATAATTTAGTTATGTGATCACTAGTGCAGCGATTTAACCAACAGCATTAAAAACTTAAGTCTAAGGTGCTGGTATTCTTTTGTGCACTGCTTTTATTGTGATTATTTTTAAAACGCTATAACTTTCTCAATTTTGGGAGGTAGAAAGCAATCAAGCCAATCACTTGGGCTTACGAAACTAGCAAAATTACTAAACAATAATTTTTGGACACTACGGCTAAATATAGACCAAAAATCTGTAAACATCGATTTCTTAAAACTGTAGAGTCGCCAAAAGTAATATTAATGAAGCAGGGTTTAATGATTGATGTTTAATGTTTAATGTTTAATTTAATGTTTAATAAAATCGGTCAAATGCACGGTAGCACAAAATTTGGCAAGTTTGCGTTGAGTTTTCTTGCTACTCGATATGTTTTAGCCCAAAATAAGAATAACGTTCCTCCGCAGAAGTGCCAATTTCCACTCTGCCAAAACTCTCTGGAATCCGTCATGTAGTTCTCGAGAAATCGATGTTCTAAACAAAATAATAATTGCCAAAATGGTTTTTCTCGGCCAAATCTCTAGCTTAAAGCACCGAACTCCAGCAAATAGCCATTGCTAGGTTTAGACTGTGTATCTATTGAGTAATAATGCACTAAAATTGTCCGTAAGATTCGGCAGTAATTTTGTAAAAACTGATTTCCTCGAAAATGGCTATTTTTTGACTGTAAATATGGCATTTTGCTTAGACTGACGCAACCACTGGAGATGGCTCAAAGGTTGCAGGAGCAAAAATGTCCATTTTCGTGTCCTCTTTCCAGCCGTAGCAACCATTTCGGTGCCTCGTCTGCCTACTGGGAGCTTAACGCACCAAAACTTTCTTATCTTTTTACCTAAAAATAGGAGACCGGTCCCAGAATGTTAAAGAGCAGGAAAATAGGTTATACCGTAAGTTTTAGCCATTTACGTAAAGCATTATAGCCGTATGAGTCAAAAACACCCGAAACGAAACCAGTAAGTACCTTAAGTGGGACTTGCGTGTTAGTGTGTAGGCTTTGCTTGTTTTGTTGGCTGTACCGGTTTTTTGTTGTAAGTTGACAGTTGGGTAGTTAAATAGTTGACATTACCTATGGTATGTACAATAACTTCTTTTGGAATAAGCATCACTCCTCCCCTTCAATTACACTGCCAGCTGACAGCAGCTGAATTAATTTTTTTAGAGTCATAGTTTTCAAATTTTGGACGAGTATTTCTGTTTAGGCTTCCTTACCGATTGATAGATGCAGCAAAGCGGCCCATGTCACATTTTGCTGCGTTCTGATCCGTCAATTGTTTCTCTTTGAATAGTTTCATGCTGGTTCTTGGGGTTCGGGGGTTCTTAATTTTTTGTTAAGATCTGATCCATAACTATGCGTAGTTTCATTTTTGCATGGGGGTTCTTGAGGTTCTTGGGGATTCTTAAGTTTTCGAAGATATTTAATTAAACTACACATATTTAAGTTCAAATTTTTCATAGGGGCACTTGGGATTCTTAGAGGTTCTAAAATATTTTCAGGAGTTTTGAACCTCTACCATCTAGTTTCTCTTTTTAACCGAAGCTTCTGAGTTTTAAGTGTTTTCTAGAACTTCTGAGGGTCCTGGATTCTGGGGATTCCGAATGGTTTCGTTGTCTGGACTTAAATCTATTACGAACTTTTTCATCTTGTCGTCAGTTTTCGACTGATACCCATATTGCTGATATTGGATGTATTAGATGCACAAATGTCAGAGAGCAAGTCTCCCCCCCCAGAACTCCCGGTTACGCTACAAACTTGATGACTGAGATATAAACGCAGACACTATAAACATGCCATGGCATGTGAATTGTCTGCAGGAAAAGATCCGCAACGTTGTCACGTAGCCATAGTTTACCAAGTGCTGGATGAAATGACCCATGAAAAAAATTTGAGAACCTATTTTTTCAGATTTCCTGGGGTTCTAACTTTCATGTTGACATGGGCCAGCAAAGCAAATGCCATGTATATGTGTTGACCGATAGTCTTCTCTTTTTAACCAAAGCGCCAAAGCTTAAATGTTTTCATTGATGCAAACAGCTAGTTAGTATACATGCAACCTAAGTTAGGTGAACCAAATTTTCAATTTTGCAAGTGTTAATTTCGAAAAGTACAATGCATGGAGTGCATGTATGCCCTGCAAATTTCATTGGCATATTTAAAGATCTTTTGAAGACCGGCCCACAGATCTAAATGGCACCAGGGCGGGTCCCAACTCGTCATTTTTGGCACGGGCAGAGCAAACCTTTAAACATGTCCCATAGTCGGCTCTCATTTTTAATTGTGCTATTTGAAAATTACAACCAGACTTCAAGTAAACTTGTGCAACCTGCATTTCAAAGGTGTTTGATGTTCAAAAATTGTAAATACTCCTATTCTCCATGGGTGCAATTAATACAATCACATTCAAACCAACTTTACTAAACTCCAAAGTTTAATCCTAACTGGACAACTTGACAGTATAATGAACAATATGAAATGCGGCAAAATTTCACAGTACACATATTAGTTTTACACGAAATAATACAGAGCAAGCACTACTTCTTCAGTCATTACTTATCCATTTAAATAGCGAAAAATAAACAGAAATAGAAATACCTAGAAAGACTAGAAATACCAAGAATGATTAATTAATCTCATAAGTTGCTGTTATTTTAAATTACCGTAAATTAGGCTTACTGATGGTTAATTATCACAAGTTTGTATTAACTAATAAAAGCCCCACACTGCGATCTTGCACTACATATCCTGCTAGACGGTTTATTTCACTGCTGTGTTTCAGCATAAATTTAAAGTGGAAAATTGTCAGCACTAATTGTTGTGAAACGCAGAATTCTGTTTTATTGGTAAATTGTCAGCCTGAATTGCAGAGTAGAATTTTGGCTTGCCAACCATCTCTCACTCACCATCTATGTATATATGTATAATGTATATATGTTTAAAATCACATTAAATTAAACTCTACGTCTGCTTTATTGTTTCATTTTAAATTGTGTTTAGTTTCAAAATAAGTCTGAAAAACCATGGTGTACAAATGACTTGAAACATTTATAAAATTTACAATTTACAATTTACATTGTACTTTTCAATCCTAGAAATTTTAGAACTTTGCTGATTACAGTCAGTAATCAGTATATATTCAATAAATAATCAGTGAATATTATAAATGACTAGTCGTATACTGAAGCTATTAATGCAGAAAAGAAGAAGAATATATATTTGGGATAATGCCAGAACTTCAAATTCAAGATACCTAATGCTGTATTGAAATTATTGAAGCCTTGGCGTCAACCTATGATATTTCAAAATTGTATATAGAGTGCGCTGTTGCATAATCAAATGTCAGTTTTAGCTTAAATTTAATCTTTTTAATTGTTTAGAAAATAGTGACTGGACTTTTTGGACTAAGTTTATTACTGTTTGTTTAGTAATTACTCCAGTGCACAGATCAACAGAATTACAAAAATTATGGATGGAACATATAGCAATGGTTTTTAAAAATCTTTTGAAGAAACGTCATTTCGATTAAAAATCCTGATGAAGCTAGCCAAACGGAAGAAATTTCGTTTAACTCAAGTTGGAGAAATTGTGCATTTCTACTTTCTTTGAAACTTGTGAAAAATACTTTTTTGGCTTATATATATATATGTTTAATGGATGAAAATTTATATATTTAACTTCAATCGTAAAAAACATTTGCATTTTAATCAGAAAAACTCCAATAACAAAGTAATTATACTGAGATATAACAACAATCTAAGGAATTATAAGCCGATGTTCTAAACTAAGTCCAATTTTGTATATAGCTGATGTTACCTAAGTTCATAGCCAGATTAGATTTACAATACGGAATTTATACATACAAGACCAGTAATTTTCAGAAAAATTTTAATCTTGTCTGAAGTACAGAGAGAATAAAAAGTAAACTAAAATAGTAATAGATATCTTTACTGTTTTCTAAAAATGTAAATGGCATGGTATCATTATTATTTTGCGTTTTTGAAAATGCTGCAACCCGCTGCTCTAGTAAAGTTAAATGAACTTTTTGATTGTGACTAGAAATTATCAGATTAGAAAGCCAGATAAAAACTAAACATGTTTATGACTTATTTTGTCGATGGAGCAGTTGTTGGTGCTCGAAAAAATTTTGGAGGAATCAATTTCTATCTACTTATATTTAGCTTAATTTAAAATTCAGCTTAACCAAGTAAGAAGTTAAATTTTATTTGCAAGCAAATGTCCTTTAAGTCAACTTGCATTCGATTAAAATTATTCATCGACATTCGTATATAGAATGTAAAAATATAGATGCCGTTTATTCATCGAAAATGTGCTCAATAGTATAAATATAGCATATTCATACCGTGTATAGTTAATTTTAAATTTTTAATTTTAATTTTAAAGCTATATATATAATGTAGTAAAGTTTAACTGTGCTATAAGACAAAAATCTCTTAATAAATTGCAAATTTCATGTTCCTGCATTGAAATAACTATACAAGAAATAAAAATGCTCCTCTGGAGCATGAAAAAAGTAATATGGGTTGTGGTGAGGTTGTAAAATCAAGAGAGGACTAGTCTTTAAAATGCTTAATATGGGGCTAGGTTCAAAAATAGAAGAGGACTAGGTTGTGAAGCAATTAATATGGGCGGCTTCGCCGAACAACCCATATTCGCGGTTTGTCAATGTAAATTATTATGCATATCCACGATACATTTAGTTTATAGTTCATAAATAATCTACAGCTACGGTATGTGTTCGAGCTTTATTCGAACTTTTATTTTAGTAAACGTTTTCTTCGATAAATGCTTTATACTAACCTGCGCAATTTACGTATCCATTTATACGGAAAATTTATATTCAAGAATAATTTAGGACTCTCCGACGATCTTCTATTTCCTCCGACTTGGACCAATAGCTTTAGCATCATAGCCTTAGATCTCTCCTAGTAGTAGAGCCTGCCGTAGTCCAACACAACAAAATGATGATAATTTTCGTATATATTCCTAGCTAGTCTAACAGTGCATGCAAACAGCTATATTCAATGAGTATTCAACGTTTAATTTTTTTATTGACTGACATTGATAGCTCTAAGCTAAGTCGAAACGTGAAATCCCGCGAGTATGGGTTGTTCGGCGAAGCTGTGCCCATATTAATTCGCTCACAACCTAGTCCTCTTCTATTTTTGAACCTAGCCCCATATTAAGCATTTTAAAGACTAGTCCTCTCTTGATTTTACAACTCACCACAACCCATATTACTTTTTTCATGCTCAAGAGGAGCATTTTGTCTTGTCCTTCTGTCATTTTAAAGGATCCTTTCCAGCAATGCTGTAATGGATACAAGAACTTGAACAGTGCCGTAGGTAGAACAGAAAACGGATTATATAAATATATAGTACCACTGAATTCTCACCTCCGCCCCAAGCTTCGGCCGCTACTGCAACCTGTATTTGTGGGTACGTCTCAAGATAAACCCTTTTCGCCTCCCCAAAGAGTTCGACAGTATGCCCATCGATGTTCAGCGACACGGATTTACTATATGGATACCTCCATAGGGCCGAAAAACGTTGTTTTAGGCGGTTTGACCAGTGGTCAGTAGGCACCATAGACCATAGCCACCAGTGGTCACTTCCCCGATTTCGGCAATATGATGAGATGAGATGTAATTGGTGAAGCGAAAATGCTATGCTATGCTATGCTTTGCTATGCTAAGCGCACAACCCACTACTTTCTTACGTCCTACTTACATGACGTATGACATCTCCGCTTACTTGCCACAGGGCCATTCTTATGACTATTTTCCCTCCAGTACTATATAGAGACAGCTACCGCGACCCTTATGATGAATTTTCTTACTTGTGTCATGGAATAAACCTCCATTGGTTTAAATCTTTTCGGTTCCAGTTTACTGACGAATTGATCAGTTATCAGGATGGCCCGCTGCGATGATTTTCCGTGCTTATTAAACTACAAAATATTAAAAAACACAAAATATATAAGTGCTCCGATTGAGCAAGAACAAATAAAAATATGCAAGTGCAAATGGGCAGAGGACAATTTTAAAACATTAATACGGAAGAGGCAAGCTTTAAGGAACGAGAGGAGTCCTGGACTACGTTAAAAGGGCACTAATATAACCTGATTCGGCGAAAGACTCATAATCAGAAAAGATTCTCTTCCTTAACAGATGCAGAAGCAGGTTTTCTGAAGCCCTTATAATAAACACACTATAATAAAAATAGATTAGGAACACCACCCACGTCTTTCAGATAAGTATATGCTTTCTGTCAGTCCGAGATCAGTGCACTTCATTAACTTAAGGTCAAGACTCAAAGAGCTCAGAGATTCGTAGATAGGTGTTTTCTAAGAGTTTATGTATCCCGCATTTATGTCATGTATGGAAGGTTCAAGGGTTCAAGCAAGTCTAAACGTTTATGTATTGAACTGTATACTAAGTCATTAATGTTACTCTAGCTAGTGTGGAGCTCTATCGCTACTAATTATTAGTTGCAGTTCATTTTAAACATAGGCTAAAAGCTAAATGAACTATTGGAGCAGCCTGTGCAATGTTGGAAATTCTGGCTTCAGCAATTTCAGGGCGGAGTAATGTATCGATGGTTGCTCACATAAGATAAAAAATTTTGTAAGTATTTTTCGAAAAGTTTGACGTAAATGTGTAAGAAACTGTCAAATACAGCAACGAATAACTAAATTTAGGTGTTTTAAAGCAGAGATAGCTTAAATTGTTTAAAAATCTGACGTAGCCGAAAAACGTTTTCAGTTTCAGGTTAAACTGCAAAGTTTGTCAATTCTTTGTGTTTTATGGGCAGCAGAGGTAGGTATGGGGTCGTCGAATGGTTCCCCTTACGATTCAGCCAGACATTCTGCCGGCTTGATAGTTCGGGTGGACTGACTCTCAGTGCAGTCTACGCGCATTTTGCAACCCGAGAAATAAAACAGGATACATTGTTTTGGATGCGTGCCTGAACGACGAAACACATTCTTATGCTTTACTAAAATATTGACACTAGCTGCAATCAATTACAGAATCCCATCCATAAAAGCTCCACCTACATGCAAAAAGCTTTTAATTGCTTACCTTTTGCACAAATCCAGAGAACAAAATTTTCTGGTAAGAGTGAGACATTCGCAGACTAACCAAAGCATTTTTGTAGACTTCACAATCCGGATTTTCTGAAGACTAAAACAGTAACACACAGCAATAAACCTAAGAGTGTCATTCTTAACTCTACGTAACTTAACACTTCGATTCGGGGTGGAGAAGATTTCGTGAAAGCTGGGTTTTTGAAAATCAGACCTGCGCACATTTGCGTATTTTTGCTATGTATAAATCTCAGATCAGATTCAGATCTCGTCCCATATGGGATGGTGGGATTAGTCACTGAAACTGAAACTGCAAAGGTTGTAAGAAACTGTACCACTGAAACTAAAACTTCAACTGAAACTAGAACTGAAACCATTTTTTGTAGCCGACTGAAACGTACATAACTTAAACTGTACAATTTTCGTTCGCCTACTGAAACTGAAATTATTCTGGGTCGCCGACTAAAACTGAAACTGAAACAAAAATCGCCTGGTAAAATAACTAATGGACCCGGATATTGTTTTATATCCGGATATCTGCGTATTCAACTTAACGGATTTTCGGTCCGGCTATCAGGATATTAGGCAATATTCATTCTATTCAAAACTTCAGTTCAAGAATATGTTTCGGCTTCAAATTTTTCTGTCAATTTTGTATATATTAAATTGTAATCACCAGAAAGCTGGAGTCAAGCAAGATCACCAAAATATTTTCAGCAAATCTTTGCAAAATTCCGTTCTATTCGTAATTTTTAGCAAATATACTTTATCTGCTGGCTGTCCAATCTGCAGACAACCAATCCTACCGATGCTCTACAAAACTTTTATGCAATTCAACAGTGCTCAACTCAATGGCAGAGCCATCAGAATTGTAGCCAAAACCTTGCGTAATTAAGAAAGCTAGCAATTTATTTTCAGAAAACATGCACATTTTTCTCCATAAAAGACAAATTTTCATAAAAACTATGCCAAGAACAGGTTCGGTTTAGGAAAACACCATGGACCAGACAAAATTTTGTTTCTCGAATGCGAATTCATTTTCGCTGGATTCAAAATAGATCACGATATTAGTTTCTGACAATTTGAAATGGTCGACTATCATTTAATGTTTCTTTACATTACATTACATAACTATACCGAAATTTACCATTGTATTAAATTGTAAAATTTCAAAAATTGTCATATTCACACTTTTGGAAATTTGGAAAATTTGATAAAACTTGGATAAAAATTGTGTCAATTGCTAATGAGAACACACACCCCTAATGTGTTTGTCTGTTCAGAGTTTTTCAGAATAAACTAACAACAGTGCTTAACATTAGGGAAAATTCTACCATTACATCGTTACAGTGGTTTTATAGTTTTTGGGGCAAATATGTGTCTTGCTACTCCCGTATTACACACTTAAGGGTGGGCTACGAATTTCACTAAAAGTTCGATGTTGGAAAGGCTAGCTAGTATTAATAATAGTATTAGGTTTAGTGGTAGCATGACCTAAAGTTTGAAAGAATTCCATGCGGCGTAAGCTTCCTGTGGAGCCATCGGTAGTTGGTGTTGTCAATCCAAAGCTCGACATGAAACGTACACAATCTTCGCCTCGCCCTGATAGCTATGCGCGTAGGTACGGTACCCAAATTTTCCAGAAATAATTCTGACATATAGCGCTTTGATATCGTGCAAAATAATCCTTAGATCATGCATAATTTTCTGTGAGATACAATCAAAGTGCGAAAAATTGGAGGTGTTGTGGGACTATACGGATGGAGGTTAACTAATGTCTAATGAGCAGTGGCTTATCAAAAGAATCAAACTTTGCTCAAATGAATAAATACTCCAAGTATCTGTCTTAACTTTTGTAAAAATGACGTGATTTAGTAAATCCCTGCGTTCGCAGTGCTATGTAGATTGCATTATCGATATTGTCGCTGTTATTTATTTGGTGCCATTTCGAAGATGTGAGTCAATTACTCGAGTATATATATATACTGTGGCAAAATCGGCCGAA
>JASAND010024575.1:0-14188 GCA_030248195.1 Trissonchulus latispiculum
ACAAAATACAAATTCTACGTACCATGTAATGCATAAAATACGTACAGGTCTTAACGTAGGTATATAACGGCTTCTCTTTGTCGCAGCGCGAATTTAGCACGCTGGCATATAACAGCATATTCCACTGCTGCTGCTGCTGCATACGTAATATAGAACACTCTGGCATATTTCAGCCGCAACGTGCAGTATATAATAGAATATAATGCTGCTGCCTTCTGCTGTAGCGTGCTGCATATAATGTGTCAACAATCATTATATGGCATGCAGAAAAGGCACACGTAGGCTATTATATATTGCGTACATTTATATACACACACCTATACACACAGCATATACACGCATAACAACACATGCACTTCCATATCCTACGTAGTAATTAGCCTCATCCCGGATTAGTGCAAAGCTGCTATAGAAGGTAATGCTTGCACCTGCACCTGCCACTTACGTAAGCAGGAGCTGTTTTCCATTTTCTGTCAGCGAATGTCCAGGAAAACTGTGATGAAACCCCGAAAATCCAGCTTTTCGGCGAATTCGGAAATGTCACCTTTCTATTCTTAGAAAGTGGCGTGACTGCAAATGAGTATAAATAGGCTGCGAAAATAGGCTTGTCGGGTTAGTGTAAGCCAGTCTATTTGCTTTGCTGCAGCACAGCCCGGTGATATGGCTGTTAGGGAATCGCAGTGCGACATAGTCACTGCGTTAGGGTTTTTTTGTGTAGTAGTGTACGCCGGGTCGTTGGAGTACCGGCGTTAGGGTTTTTATGAGTTTCTGTAGAGGCTGAATTAAGGCCTAGAGTTTGTGTACAGGCTGATTATAAGAGCCTAGAGTAAGAGTCACGGTCGGCGTTGGAGTCCGAAGCCTAGTTTTGTAAATGCGCGTGTAAACAGTTAAATAAAACGTGTATGCAATTGTGTCTGTGTTCTCTCCCTGGTAATCGGCTACGAGTCTAATATAGCCGGTTACAGAGAGAAATGTCCGATTTTTACCCTTTGTTAGCAATTTTCAAAAGTAAGTGTTTATTATGAGCAAAATATTCTAAACTAATTTTTAAAGCGATATGTCCTATCAGAACCCATTTTCCTAAAATTATGCTGAAACTTTCTTATAATCCATGTCTTTTATCTTGTCAAAACTATACGTATGTATTCACTTAAGGTGCTGGTATCGCTTTGTGTAAATTTGACCCTATAGGCTTTAATTCTTTATGAAAGTGGATGAAACTTTCCAAATATATCATTTCGGTGCCCTTCACCATTCTGGGACCAGTCCCGCATTTTTAGGTGCAAAGATAAGAAATTTTTGGTTTTTGCCATTATTCTCTCTGCACATAGTCGAGACACCAGATTGGTTGGTATGGCTAGAAAGAGGTCACAAAAATGAACATTTTTGCTTTTACAACTTTTGAGCTATCTCTAGTTGTTAAGTCAGTATAAGCAAAAAACGATTTTTGTGGTGCAAAAATGGCCGTTTTCGAGAAAATCAGTTTTTTCAAAATTACTGCCAAATCGTTCGGACAATTTTGGTTTATTTGTACTCGATCGATACACAGTCTCATTGAACATTTTATCAATGCCTATTAGCCGGAGTTTGTTACTCTAAGCTAGAGATTTGGCCGAAAAACCATTTTGGCAAAACTGCGATTATTTTGTTTTGAACATCGATTTCTCAAAAACTTCCCAATGGATTCGCGTGATTTTTGGCAGAACGAGAATTCGCACTATTGCGGAGGGACATTTTTCTTGGTTTGAGCTAAAACATCTCCAGTTGCGAGAAAACTCAATGCAAAGTTGCGAAATTTCGTGTCACCGCACATTTAATGGATTTTCTTGACCGTTAAGACCTGCTGAGCCAAATCCAAAAAAATGACCCTCGGCCCACATATCCTTTATAGGACAGCACAAGAAAAAATGTTGGCCGATTCCACAGTTTTGAGAAATCGATGTTCAAAAATGTTTGGTCTATATTCAGCCTGTCAGATGTCAGTATGTCAGAAAATGTTTGCTATATTTTGCAGATTTTTACTAGTTTCGTTCTCTCATGAGAATCTACAAAATATAAGCTTTAAAATGATGTATAAAGCTCTTTCCAATTCACACAATTGCGAAAGTTATGACGTTTCAAAAAATACCCACAATAGCACTGCACAAAACGATACCAGCACCTTAAGGTGGTGATTCCTTTTGGGCACATATTGTTGATTGACGGTTCAAATCAAGATGATATTTGATGAAACTTTCCAAAATAAGTTCTTTTAGCATTCTAACACCCTCCGCGCAATCCCGCTTCAAAAATTTTACGTTTCCGTTCAGGGCCGTTTTTACCGATTTTTGACAAATAGACAGCAGCTACATAGCTATGATTATATTCATTCGAAAGATCTTGTTGAGCTCTACACTTTTGCTTTTTGAAGTACCTTTCTAGCTTTTCGCTATCGTGAGATATAGTCGATTTTCCTATTTTGGCGTTGAAAACTTGTCATTTTTGCAGAAATCAAATAATCCGCCATTTCTTGCGCTACGTAAGCCGTAAAATTAAACTAAGGGTGTCAATTTGAAGGTCTAGTCGAGACCGATTATCCGTGACAGTATAATCTTCTAACTGCTACCCCGTACGCTGCTATCATAGAAAATGTAGTTTTTGCAAAAACATGACCAATTTTTTTCCAGCGACTGTGGAGCATTTACTATGCAAGCTAGATGGTTTCCACTTACTGGACGTGTTTTACACTAAAATACCCAGGGACCCTTTTTAGTTGTCCCGATTGCTTCTTTCTAGCTAAAGTTGTCGCTTGCCAAAGTTGGGAAAAGTAGGCAGGATCCAGGTTGCGCATACATTTTAGCTAATTTCTTTACAACGAAGAGCGGTTTCATAATAACTAAAAAAGGGTCCCCAGCTATTTGATAGTGGAATCGAATGATGTGGCCGACGCCTCACGAAAAAATTTACCTTAGTCTGCAAAAAATCTGGAAAATTAAAGTACTTCAAAAATGCGGTAAAATAGTTTTTGAAAAGTGAAGTTAGTTTCATTGCATTCATTAGAAAAAGCAAATGCAACGCTGCATTTTGATATAAGAATGGGTTCTTAACTCCAAGTAATGGTTGAGTAATAATGGTTCAAAGTTGATGTCTCTAAAAGGAATCACCACCTTACCGAAATAATTGTTTAATCTAACAAATGTATTTGTGCACTCGGAGTTCTTGTATATATTACGTACGTATATATACGTATACTTGTAATTCACCACACTAATGACACTTTTTGAGGCGACTGGCGGCGAAACTATTTCAGTTATTTTGTACAAGATTTTTCCAAAGCGTTCTAAAAACTTAGTTCTACACTTCTCCACTGATGAGCCGTAAGTGTTTGAACCAAGTCTGGCAGACGTCGCATGCACTACTAATATAGGAATTTTATGTTTTTGTGTGCATAATGTAAAAGAAAAAATTTTGGACTAGCACGAGGGTGTATTTATTTCTAAAATTTTGAAAGGATTCATGTTTTTGTCCATTTTATCCCAGAAATAAATTCCGAAAAAGGAAAAATAATGGTACGTAACCTAATTTGTTTCTATAAAACAACTCCGACATAGCTACTCAGTCGTTCACTGTACATTCTTCAACTGTAAACTGAGACTTTTTCAGGTAACTGTGCCCTCAAACTTTAACTTGCTCTAACTTTCAGATACTACATTTCAGGCACACAGTTCTATTAGAAAAGTTGTTCAGCTCATCAATAGCTATCGAATGATACCCAATCTGTCTATATTTTGGAAATTTCAAAAATTGACTTGTGACCCATAAGAGATCAAAGGAGCCGACATGACAGAAAAGTTTTATGTTGAAGCCCTTTACCATAATGCCCGGCAGGCATTGCTAGTTGTATGTGCCAATTTTGGTGACTTTCGAGTGGGTAACGAGTGATAAATTAATAAAAGAATGTGAAAATTGTGCAAAATGATGATTTCTAGCAAAATTAGCACATTTTCTTGGCAAGTTTTTTGAGAGCGCTACAAATGGTAGAAATTTTCAACTACTGTCATAAGAATTCTGTGTATGCGTAGAGTGCAACTATCTATAAGCGATTTCTGTAGCTTTTGCCAATCGTGCAGGAGAGGCGAAAATGTTTTGCTGGTCCTGTTTTTCGTGGTACAAAAAGCACCAATTTAACAAAATTTTGATTTTGAAAAATCGCCAAAAATCATACACTCAACAAAATTGTACCAGAAGGGTTATTTGCACTCTCTGATATGTCCTTAACATGCACAACGATGTTAAAGCTATCTCTAAGTCGATGACGGACGAGTGATCTACTGTCCTGTTCACTGAGAGC
Source organism: Trissonchulus latispiculum (assembly GCA_030248195.1). Taxonomy (NCBI): domain Eukaryota; kingdom Metazoa; phylum Nematoda; class Enoplea; order Enoplida; family Ironidae; genus Trissonchulus; species Trissonchulus latispiculum. The sequence continues at coordinate 4,331 of JASAND010024575.1, forward strand.
TTTCGATCTTACAGTCGATGGTCCAATTCCCAGAGGCCAGAAAGCTTTCTCGACTCTAGCCAACTCAGCTATCCATCCATAAATGGGCAGTAAATGGGTATCACTACGGTGGGAACATAACAGGAGTCTGTGTACAAGGGCTGCCCCTCTTCCACGAATGCAGTCATCGTTTGAGATGATACTCCTGGCTCGAGCATTGATGATACTCGGCTGAGAGCACCGTCACCCCATATTCTGTGGCAGGACGGAGATTATCTCCAGGGGTAAATCTTTACTTTGCGTTACCCAAATCGTCAGTATATACTGTTTAGGTTTAGGGCTGTTCAACCAAAGGTTTTTGTGTACAATTCGCTCCTGGGACTCGGATTTTTGGGGTCATAGGTACAGCAGTGACACATCCTTGTTTCGTTCTTTCTATCATTTACAACGTAAATACTTCAGGCGAGATATAGTGAGCTGTAGTCATCTTTAATTTTTTCAATCCTGTGGCCAAAAAGCCATGCGTAGTTTAGGTATTGACATTGAGTCCCATTTTTTGCCGGAGCCAACTTATTCTTTGAAACCTTTTTAAGTCTAGAATGTACGCAGTAAATGGGGTGGTTAAATTTGTTTACACCATTTTCTGAAGCTTTATGCTAACTTTTAAATTTTAGAAATTTTACAGCATAATAAAATTGCATAAATGCACGGTGCCGATCTTAACTTTTTTGCTCTGGCTCGCGTAAAGCCGGGTTCACACTGGAGTCTTAAGTCTTTAGTTTTAAATCGTTAGTTTTAAGTCTTAAGTCTTTAGTCTTCACTTGGTTTGGTTCACACTGACGTCTTTAGTCGTAAGTCGTAAGTCTTAAGAGATAAACTTATTTCATGTCCAGTCTTAAGGTCTTAAGCAAGCTAAAAACCTTAAGACTAACGACTAAAGACTGCGGTGTGAATCAAGCGAGTCTTAAGTCTTAAGTCTTTAGCAGCTTAAGACTTACGACCTTACGACTTAAGACTCAGTGTGAACCAATTTCCCAAGTTTTAAGCCCTAAAGACTTAAGACTTGCGACTTAAGACTCCAGTGTGAACCCGGCTTAAAGGCTTGCTTCATTTATGCGTCGCATTTCTCGCTGTAGTGAGTGCCTAAAGTGTTTTGACATTGAGCATGTGGTTTCTGCGTGAAGCATCTATAAAGGCCGTTTCACACGATTAAAGTTTGAGCAAAGTTTTCCTTGTCAAACTTTGACGAAACTAGACTTTGATGGAATTTTGATGGTGTGAAATGACCATCAAACTCTGATGGAATCATCAAAGTTTGCTTGTTTGAAGAGCGACTCCATCAAAGAAATTTGATCAAACAGCCAATCAAAATACAGGATCAATCCAGGAGAATTTTAATATTCTGTTTATTTCTCAGTATTTCTTGTTTTATTGCTGCTTTTGCACTTTCAGCTTGTATATGTCAATTAATTCTTAATTAATTAAGATAATTCTTCCTGCTAATTAGTGGTTCTCGAAAGAATTAAAGACTTTAATTGGAATTTAATTGATTGGTAGCTTCACATGTCCAACCCAACACAAAACTTTTTGAACTGGAAAAGGAAGAATTTCACAAGCGAAACATCGACGAGCAGCAGAATTCGTTTCACATTCTAATAAGGGAAAGAGGCCACCGTGAAAAATTACAGAAAGAAAGTCAACAACCGGAATAGATCCTACTTTAATTTTAAAAACTCGTTAAAAATACTAACTGAACAGCAAGGTATGTGAAAACAAACGGAATTACTACTTTCCAGCCATGGTTTCCAGTTAGCTTACAAAAGTATATATCCTAACAGACTGAACAGAATAATCAATTCGAAATTAGATTGGAAATTGTATCAGAAAATACGTACCTATTTTGAAAGAGCTAATCAAATTTGGTTTTTTAAAAAATGCAACAGCAATGCAAGCAAAACAATATAATTTTGAAGTAACCGTCCGTCAAATGTTGGCGCCAAACGTTTGAACGTGTGAAAGCAAGACTTTGACACTTCAACTTTGACTCAAAGTTTTTTGACAAAGAAAACTTTGACCAAACTTTGATCGTGTGAAACGGCCTTAAGAGTTTCTGCCTGAAGCATCTACAAGAGTTTCTGCCTGAAGCAGATAAACGGAATGTACGTACTAGCAAGAGTACTTAATATAAGAGTGTGCCACTACTATTTGGTCCGTTAGCGAGCAGAGCATAGCTCTGATAACATAGAGTGTGCCTGGTGGCATGTACTATGTACTCTTGGTACTAACTATACAATACAGTGTTGGCAAATGTTGTAGAGACCGTTCTACCACCTGCTGACGGAGATAATGACTTGCCCACTGACCAATCGGCTCTACGAATTCCAATTTCGGAGATTCCTGGTCCGGCCAGCCAACGACAGCGTCTGAAGGAGCGAATTTTTGCCGGACTCTGGGAGCAGGGCTATTATCTGACCTCTGGCCTCAAGTTTGGCTGTGACTATCTGGCCTATCCTGGTGCGTAATTTTGGTGTTCAAGTGTTTTAGTTTTTAGTGTGATAGAACTGTCTATTTCTGTTAAATTTAGAGCTGTCTCACTTTGCTAGCTTTGCCTTTGCCTAAAAACTTGTTTAAAAGCCAAAATTCTTATATATTTATGGTTTGTAAGTTGTAACTATTTAATTGGATATGGATTTACTCAAAGCAGTTTCTTTCTGAGGATCTCTTCCGTCCAGATACCCCGTGGCTTTCTTAATCATAGGGGTCGCGGCAGCGACCCCTATAATATGTGTGAAAAGTGGCTGGAGACAGTGTAAAATAAGCTGCGCAGAAGCTGCGCAAAATCCTGCGCAGATCCTGCGCAGATTTCATGCGCAAATTGTAGAGCACATCGAGTTTAGTATATCTGTGAAGTTTCAGCCACGTGTCACTTACCGTTAAAAAGTTGCGCCCCGGACCGGTTATGGCGGCGATGTTTTTTCCGGTTTCTCCTATTTGATGGTTGTCATGGGGCAGCTCGGAGAGCGCCCCATAATATGAGCCAGAAAGGTACATTGCGTGTTTTCAAAATGCTTAATTAGGCATAACTAATTAACGGTAAGGAGTTAAGAGCTAATATTTACGTTTTTGAAATCTCCAGGCCAAGAGCTTTCTAATGATACCAAACTTGCCCGGAAAAGATGAACTTTGAAAATTTTCATTTTTCAGACCTACTTTCTAAGTGGGGTTTTTTTCTCTGTTTCTCCTTTACGCTTTTGGTACATTTTTTAGCACACTGATTTTTCACTTGCCGTATGGTGGCAACCTTTTCCTATTATTATCTTGTTAGCGAAACCATGAACCTGTTCACTATTGATTATTTTGGCCCAATTTGGCTCCTAGCGATTTTTACAGACTGTCAAACATGGGGTTGCGAAGCGTTTGAACTTGGAAATTTTTCGAGGCCCTTCAACGTAGAAAATTGTCAAAAAGTCGTCTAAAATTGCGTTTTTCGGCCATTTGGTGGTGCGCTATATAGTAACTCTGGGGTCACTGAAAACGATGAGCATATCGCCGAAACCCACGGATGTGACCCTCGGGCTGCATGGCGCCCGTGGTTCCTCGCCCAGGGTCAAAGTGGGGAAAAGTCGCTAAAAACGACTATTTTTGGCCTTTCTGGAGCAGCCATATATAGTAAATCGGGGTCGCTGAACACGATAGGCATGTTTGCTTCTCCGTGTGGTGCAGCTATTGCGCTGCACTGCGATGCGGCAGCCGCAGCGACGCCGCAGGTGCAGAGCACCATGCAGCACGCCCCCCCCCCCCCCCCCCCCCCCCCCCCCCTGTAACTTGAAATGGACAAGTTGAAACTGCCTGAAAGCTTGCCCTTATATAGTAAATCGGGGTCGCTGAACACGATGAGAGTATCCTCGTCGCTGTGCGGCGCTGCTATCGTGCTGCGCTGCGGCGCTGCAGGTGCAGCACCGTACAGCACGCCCTGTAACTTGCAATAGATAAATTGTAACTGCCTGAAAGCTTGCCCTTATATAGTAAATCGGGGTCGCTGAACACGATGAGAGTATCCTCGTCGCTGTGCGGCGCTGCTATCGTGCTGCGCTTGGCGCTGCCGTGCAGCACCGTACAGCACGCACTGTAACTTACAATAGACAAGTTGTAACTCCCTGAAAGCTTGCCCTTATATAGTAAATCGGGGTCGCTGAACACGATGAGAGTATCCTCGTCGCTGCGCGGCGCTGTTATCGTGCGGCGCTGCAGGTGCAGCACCGTACAGCACGCCCACAACGTAATAGACAAGTTGTAACTGCCTGAAAACTTATAGTAAATCGGGGTCGCTGAACACGATGAGAGTATCCCTGTCGCTGTGCGGCGCTGCTGTCCGTGCTGCGCTGGCAAGCGCTTTCGCAGGTGCGGCACCGTACAGCACGCCCTGTAACTTGAAATTTAGAGCGCTGAAACTGCCTGAAAGCTTGCCCTTATATAGTAAATCGGGGTCGCTGAACACGATGAGAGTATCCTCGTCGCTGTGCGGTGCTGCTGTCGTGTTGCGCTGCGTGGCGCTGCAGCCGCAGCACGCTCTGTAATCCTTGAAATATTGTTTTGTTGAAACTGCCTGAAAGCTTGCCCTTATATGATAAAAATCGGGGTCGCTGAACACGATGAGAGTATCCTCGTCGCTGTGCGGTGCTGCTATCTTGCGGCGCTGCGCAGCTGCAGCCGCAGCACGCTCTGTAACTTGAAATGGACAATTTGAAACTGCCTGAAAGCTTGCCCTTATATAGTAAATCGGGGTCGCTGAAAACGAAGAGAGTATCCTCGTCGCTGTGCGGTGCTGCCATCGTCGGGCGCTGCGGCGCTGCGGGTGCAGCACCGTGCAGCGCGCCCTGTAACTTGAAATGGACAAGTTGAAACTGCTCGAAAGTATGTCGTCTTTACAGCAGACCGGGGTCGCTGAACACGATGAGAGTATCCTCGTCGCTGTGCGGTGTTGCTATCGCGAAGCGCTGCGGCTCAGCACCGTCGCGGCATGCTCTGTAACTTGAAATAGATAAGTTGAAACTGCCTGAAAGCTTTGCCCAAGCAGGGTAAATCGGGGTCGCTGAACACGATGAGAGTATCCTCGTCGCTGTGCGGTGCAGCTATCGTGCTGCGCTGCGGCGCAGCAGCCGCAGCACGCTCTGTAACTTGAAATAGACAAGTTGAAACTGCCTGAAAGCTTGCCGTTATATAGTAAGTCGGGGTCGCTGAACACGATGAGAGTATCCTCGTCGCTGTGCGGTGCTGCTATCGTGCTGCGCTGCGGCGCTGCAGCCGCAGCACGCTCTGTAACTTGAAATAGACAAGTTCAAACTGCCTGAAATCTTGCCCTTTTATAGTAAATCGGGGTCGCTGAACACGATGAGCATATTGTCGACGCCGTATCTCGTCTGGTTCAACCGTGAACCAGTTCCTGGTTCAAGTTACTGGGGTAGCATAGTTTGACAGTAAGCGTTAATGTTATGGTCCATAAACCATATTAACACATTACACATTCCCAGAAATGAAATAGGACAAGTAGGAAAAATGCTCCTTGCAGTCGCATGAAAAATACAATATGAGCCAGAAGGACAGCATTCAATTCGGAAAAAGACAAGATTTAAAAGTTTAATATGAGCAGCTCCCTTTCTCGGGCTCATATTGACGCCGCACGGACAGCCCGCAGGGAGTGGTTTCTCTCTATCTTCGTCGTGTTTTGCTCATATGATTCTGATAGAGCATTCAGTCAGACATATATATACTTTATTGAATACACCAGATCTGTGACAGAAGCTAATGGTGCTATCAGAAGCAGCTAGCTAATGGTATATGCTGGCTGCAATGACAAAAAGACTTGCTGAAAAGTGCGTTGTGTAAAAATACCCTGATTATGGTTGCGTAAATATATAATACGTAATTACGTAAATAGTGTGATATTATCAATAGTCTAAGTAGCATGTTAAGTTACTCTGTGCAGGCTCCTAGGGGGGGGGGGGCTCTGAGCAATGTCTATTTTTTACACTTACTCTAATTTTATACGTTGGCATCACATTAAGCTTGCGTACTTTACATCGTTCCTCAAGGCGTCACTAGAGCCTGATAATGTGAGCGTTCATATTAAACTTTCAAATCTGTCCTTTATTTACATAATTAAATGCTAGTTCATATCACACATTTTAAATCGTGTCTTTTCCCGAATTGAATGCTGGACTTTTGGCTCATATTGTATTTTTGATGCTACTGCAAGGAATATTTTTCCTACTTGTTGTGTACATAATGTTTGCCGTGGTTTCACGAAAACTGCAGCAGTGAGCCAACGTAAAGGGCTTATTGGGTCTAGTAGTATCCTGTAAAGAATTTTAAGAATCATAACTTTTTGTGCAGAAGTTGACACACAGCGCCGCAGCGGCGCTGCTAAAGTCGGTTCATAGCGAAAAGTGACCATTTTTGTGGTCGTCGCTCAGGTCGAACGTTACGAGCTGGAGCTGATTTTTATATTCAGAAATTAGATATGCTGAACTAACCAACGGTCCAGGTTGCGTTTCTCAATCGCTTCACTTAGCGACCACAGTGACCTGTCAAAAATAAAGGCGAAAATTCGAACGATGAAAAATCGAAATTTCTCGCTATCTATTCAACTTTAAAGTCTCAGACCTTCCATACAATGGTTTTCTGGCACGGAGAATCGATTCCTGCAGTCAGTTTTACCGTCTGTCTTACCCACCTTGATGGGCTGGTTCCACTTTGCTGTCTGGGAGGGTAATGTCGGAAACCGCTTCCTGGAGGTCCATGGCAGGCTCTACCTCGCCTGTCAAAACTTTGTCTATAGGAGTTTTCTGGTGCGCCCAGCTCATTCCCGGTATCCATTTTGCCGTCAGATGTACCTATTTTGCTGGGCTGGTTCCAGTTTGCCGTTTGAAGGGTCAGCTAGTGAGTGTCAAGCGGCTGAAAAAAATAAAATTTTTCAAAAAGTGGTCAAATTTGGTATCAAATGAAAGCCCTGAGTGAGCTGAGCAACTTTTGTCATAGAACTGCATGCCCAAAGTGGCTGTAGAGTGCTGTGGTGGGGTGGGGTGGGGATTTAGGCGATTTTGGGTCAAAAATAAAATTTTTTCAAAAGTCGTAAGATTTGGTATTAAATGAAAGCCCTGAGTGAGATGAGCAACTTTTGTCATTTTTCTGCACACCCGAAGTGGCTGTAGAGTGCTGTAGTGTGGTGGGGACTTAGGCGATTTTGGGTCAAAAAAAAATTTTTTGGTAAAATTTGGCATCTTAGGCTGAGCAACTTTTGTCAGAGCTGCAAAGTGGTTGAATAAAATTTTTCAAAAGTCTCTAAATTTGTGTTAAATGAAAGTCCTATGCGAACGGAATAATTTTGTCATTGAGCCACCCACCCAAACTTGCTGTGCCAAATAACGTCACGTGCTTATGAAACTTTTGTCTTTACTTATTCAACCGGAATGTAAAGGATATAATATAGACACAGCAACAACACACACATTATCCTCTTTTGTGCGGAGCATTTTGAATTACTTGTAAGAGTCCTTGTCTTAAAGATACAATATTTAGAAACTAGTTACTAGCATGGTAAATAATGTTCGTCCAATGCTAGAACCTGGTTGAGTATGATATACTTACCAGAGTTCATACGTTATCGTATTAAAGCAAAACATTAAAAATTTAGCAATTTTTTGCGACATTCTGTTAGAATTGGAGGGCTGTGTAAAACTTCGCTAAACGTTCCGTCAAAAAAATCATAGGCGTCGGTTGAATAATCCCTACTAGATGAACAACTTTTTGTTGATAACAAAAACGCAAAGGTGGACAGAAAACTATTATTGGTATCCAGTTTTTGCAAAACATTTTGTAATTTTCAAATATATAATATTTGCGATTATAATTTCTTGATTTTAGGCGATCCGTTGCTCTTCCATGCCTCTCATATGGTCGTCTGTGTGGACAGTGAGAGTGAGCTTTCGCCCAGTCTATTGCTAACCTACAACCGACTGGCGACTCAGGTTAAGAAGAAGATCTTACTGGCCAGTTGGGATGGAAAATCCGATTCTGAACCACAATTTCTGACGTTACAATGGGAGTTTAATGCATGGTGATGGTTCAAAAATGCTTTGTTCAATAAAGTTGTGATTTGGGTCAAGTTACCTTGGTTAGTTAGGGAAAGGATGGTTAGCCCGCTGTCGTGCTGTACGTAATACATAAGAGTATGGCAAGCGTAATGTGCATTGTGCAAACGAGAGAATTTAGGGAAACGGTAAAAGCGGCAAGCAATTACTTTTACGGCAGGCTGTTACTACATGTGACATTTTGTTATTGTCTGTTATGGTCTTATGGCTTGTGCGTGCATTCTTGACGGGGATTGTACTTATTATATGACTAGAATGAGAAGCGTAAGCGATAAACTGTGTTACTCCTGCTCATGACCACAGCGATTTTATTGCACTCAATTAAAACTGAACCTTTAAAATTGCGTTTATCAGCTAGCTTGCTAGAATTAGGTTCAAGCTTTTGAGAGCCCAAAACATACTTATTTAATCATAAAAATAATGAAAACTCCTGCCCGCCCAGCAGTCACTATGGTAAAGCCTTAGTCCGAAACAGAAGAGAGACAATGGGCGCCAGTCCAATCGTCATGTGAGTTGTCCGAATCATAGTCAGTTGTCCTCTTGAGCCTCCGAATTGTCCCTGGGCGTGGCCTGGGGCGTCTGGTCTCCGGCCTCCCAAACGTCAACTCCTTTCTGCTGCGGCACTTCGCTATCTCCGCTTTCGGTCGTGTTATTTTGTTGTTGTTGCTGTTGGAGTTCCTCCGCTTCGATAAGTTCTCGAACCTTCTCCTGTGCTTCCTGTTGCATTCGCTCCAACTTTTCCAGTGTGACCGATTTCAGGGGCAGGAGTTTGGTCTTGCAAAACACTGGATAGAGAGACAATTCGTCGAATAAAATCCCGCTGATTGGCGTGACTTCCTTCAGGCCAGACATGAGAATAAAAATCTAAAGTCAGAATTGGTTTAATAATATATGAATTTGAAGGTTGCCTTGTATTATTGACTAAGGCCCTATTTCTTTAAAGATGAACGGATTAGATTAAAATTAATCCGCATTAAAGAAACAGCACCTCGGATTGAACGGATTTAAATTTAATCCACCGAGTTAAAAAGAGTTAAAAGGATTCACAAATTAATTAATTTAGAACTGTCACTCTCTAATGCACCTAGGATTAAAATTTTAATCTAACTCCTGTTTCTTTTATTTCCTACTTCGGATTAAGAAAATGGAAGAGTTAATTTTAATCCAACCTGTTTAATTGTTCCCTTAAAGATTTCTTTTAACCTGTTTAACGTCTTTTCTTAGCATTTACAACTAGTTTTAATCCCCGTGCAGCTACACGGATGTTCGGATTATAAGTTGGCGGATTAAAATTTTTTAATCGCTGTTTTTAATGGCGGATTAAACGGATTAAACTTAAGTCGCTTAATCCGAGGATTAAAAATGGTCGGATTAAACGAGTTAATTTTAATCCGTCTAATTGTTTAATAACTCGGCATTAAAGAAACAGCCACTTAAAATTTTAACCAGTTGATTTTTAATCCATTTAATCCGATCTTTTTAATCTTTAAAGAAATAGGCCCTATAAGTGTGCGCTGAACGTTGTACACTTTGGATTTCGAGTTTCTGATTCAGCTATGTCGCTAGTTAGCAGAAGCCGGCGGATCGATTCCAGGCAAGAGTGTTGATTTTTTTCGGGCTCCCGTAGCGATGGTGTGACACTGTGTTTTACTTAAATAAATTAATATGTATGTTTCTTAATTAAAAACTAAATATAAAATGATGTATGTAGATGCTACATAATCCCTAA
>JASAND010024577.1:0-53309 GCA_030248195.1 Trissonchulus latispiculum
CAAAATGTTGGCCTCCTGGTTGCGGCTTGGATTCATAAAAGGATGGCCATTTGGCCTTAAATTATAAAAAGGGCCGAAAGGCCAAAATACAATATTACAAAATTGGCCAAAAAGGGCCACAGTAGCAATTCCTAGATTTTTATCCTAAATGGCAGTTCAAGGCCGGACATAAGAGGGTCCATGTGGCCGCTCAAATGGTAGTGTTCGGCGGGTTTATATTGCTCAGTTTTCCTCTCTGGCCCAAGGGCCAAGAGATCCCTAAATTTTTCTGAAATTGGGGGTGTACTGCTATTTTCCCGCGTCACACCAGTGACACGAAAAGCAGTACACAGGGGAATGGGGACATTTTTGCAGCCGCTCTCGGCTGAGTCCTAACGAACACTGACTGAGATTTTGAAAATTGGGGGTGCGAGCGACTACTCGCTGACATGTTATAATCAGGGCGGTCCCTTTAATTTTAGAGGAAAGCTTCTAGAAGTTTCTAGGAGCTTCCTATCTTTTACACGTCCAGGTCCAGGCTCTTTTCAGCCCGGGGACCAGTTGGGGCTTAGATTAATGATAATGGGAAAATATTGACCCAACTGGCTACCTTTTCGATGAATTTTGGGGTCGAAACTTGGGCGAATTTTATAAAAATTTCGGTTTACACGTAAACGCAACCAAAGGGACAAGCGATGAAAATGTGATCTTAACTTGCCCAAAAAATTGACAGAAAATTGCGGAACTTCGGCCAACTTGGGCCCATACTACACGAATGGGATTTCAATAGTTTAAGTTGAATAGGAAAATTACTTTATTAGAGCTGAAAATAGTTTATTATTTCTTTGTTTTCGGCCCCTCACTTTTGGGTTTGACTTGACCCTTTGGCCGAAAACAAAGCGTTCCGGTCATTTGTCTTCAGCAACAATTGTTCCTTGCTACTGGAAACTCCTTTTTTCCACTAGATCGAGAACAAGGAGGAAAATAAAACGTGAAAAGATAAAAAAGTATGCACATAATTATTTTTACGTAATTTCTAGCTAAATAAAAATTATATTATTAAATTCTACGTACTTAACTACCTAGATTTTATTTCTTTTCTTTTAATTTAATTTATTTTTGAGGCAATTAGGCCCCCTTCAAACCAACAGAACAGCGAAAAGGTGTATACTAACTCTCTTTTCGAGAGGCAATTCTTCTGCTGGACTAAGGCCGGCCTAAAGTTCATGTGAGGACAGCCTTCCAGACAATATGACTGGACTTGACATAAAGGTTACGTAAGTCTTAAGTTAAGTTACTCCCTTTTTTGAGAACTTGAAGTTACGAAATGGCAAACATTTTACTAAAACATTTTCGACCATAACTTTCTTAATTTTGGGAGTTGAGAGATAAAATTTACATTTTTGGAATCAGCAGCGAATTGCCTTTCGATTAAGCCTAAGTTATGCTTCCATACAAATTTCGGTTATTACGTAATTATTACCCAATTAACACTAATTAACCCCAATGAACATTTTCTAACTCATATTAACACTAATTTGATCTAACTAATCATCAAAAAATGGAGAATTAATGATAAATAACATTAAACATGACTACCTACGTCTAGATACAATTACCTATGCATTTGTAACCAGTTTTTGATCAAAACACCAGCAGTAGTTAACCGTTTTGGTTCAAATTCGCCGTACTATTAGTACTTACATTAGCTATATATATGCGTGCAAAGTTTCAGCCCAATCGAGCAATCCAAGCGTCAGTTAGGATGCTTCAAAGTTGTTCGCTCCAGATTGCTTCAAAATGAGCTGAAATTGAAACTTTGAAGGCCATTTTCTCAATACGAGGGAATTTGGAGAGACGGATTGTGCAGTGATACTTTGACCAATAAGGGATACAACATATGTGAAAATGGAGGAAATCGGAGAGGGTCGATTTTAAAACCAATCGCGGCCTATAACATAATCTACGACCCTTAGAAAAGGCTAGTCATATATATATATATAACGATATATATATATATAACGATATATATATATATATATTCAAAAATTGTTGTTTATCACCAAAAATCGCCATCGTCACTGCTAACACACCAGAAAAACTATGTTTTGACCTTAATATGGCAGAAACAGAACCTTATTAGCATAGAAATAATAGTGCACGTCAAGTTAATGAATTTTTCATGAAAATTAAAACAGGTATATAGTAGCATACTAGTATAGAGAACCACAGAAAGAAGGAAATTAGACTAATAGAAATAAAGTTAAACTACTAACAAATACCATTTCTTCGATGAAATCTTTAACAGTAAATGAAAATCTAACTTTAATGTGAATTTATAAGTGTAAATAGACAATGTAAGTAGCTGGCGGCTGGCGCAGAACAGAAATACAAGTGAAAATGTGTGAATTCGCGCCGACGGCGCGAAAACGTTTTCAGAAAATTCCTGTTTTTACTTAAAAATCAATAAAATTTAGCTGGGTTTTCGTCGAAAGATTTAGGCCAAATGGCGTCAACGGTCAAAATTCTTTAGGCCATCGACTCATAAATTTAGGCCATGTTGTTAGCTATGGCCTAAAAAACTTTGGTTCGGACAGCCGAATAACCATTATTTTGTTTCAGTAACATAAAATGTTGGCGAGTTGAAACCAGACAGATGCTCAGGTCACAGTAAAGCAAAATCCACTATGATTGAAGAACAAAAGAAAATTAAGCACACTAGTTTCAAGTACTACGGCTGTACCATTTCATTTTAAGGGGTTACTTGTTATGTTCATTTTGTTTCCAGGGTGTTTAATAATTGGTTTTCAGAGAAATAAATTACTTCAGTACATTCAGAAGTTTTTTGTTTCACACAAGTCCAATTGTTTCAATTGTCCAATGTGAGAAATAGCTGATTTTCTTGGTACCCTATGTAGTTACTTAATTGTGGCCGTTATAGTAATTTGTAGGTAACCTAACAGGTAGGTGGTATTTGGTAGGTGAAATTAGTCTGTTTTGCCCACCGGAGCGAAGCCGGTTGCTAGATAAGACTGTATTAGAATGTCAGTTGTTTTGTGGGAGAGGGGTAGATTTTCTGTAGCATAAGCTCTTCGTCTGTGTGCTGTGAGATGGCATTATACCGGAAGTGAGTTATTCCCTTTTACGTAAGGTGTTTGTTAAAAACTAAATTTTTAAAATGTTTTTCATGAGTTTTTATTTGTCACTTTGTTATGAGTATTGAGCACTTCTTGGAAAGTTAAAAGCAGACTTTTATCCTGAGTATTTGGATCTTTATCCACAATTTTGGTAGCAGAGAACTGTTTCACTTTCAATGGATGCCCAGGACAGTTTGCTTTTACATTCCGACGACACTACATGCGTCGTTTGCCAGAACAATGTTCCAGAGTCGCTGCAATGCAACGACTGTTCCAGCTGGTGGTGCATCCACTGTATCAATCCCAAAGTTATTGGACCACTCTCTGACAATCTGTACGAAACATTGAGAACATTGTGTCGCGAATTTTGTTGGAGTTGTAATAGCTGTACTGGTATGCCGATTCCACAGTGCCTATTACTTGGCGGCACTTTTACTAAAGCTGAGCTCCTCGAAACCTATAACTGTGATCCAGAACTGCTTCAAATTCATCCTAGGGAGAGGTCTCCCGCCGCTTACCCTCCCGCGAACACCACCTCCGGGAGAACCCCTTCTCCGTCGGTATCCCAACCCTCCGAAACAATATTTACACCTCAACCGCCCGTGAACCAACCACAAAACTCCCAAGAACAACCCAATCTTTCTCCGTCTATGATCCGCGCTTCCAATTCTACACCCGAAGACCAATCTGCTACGTCTGCGCCAAATCTCGGCTCACCAGAACGTCTGCTGCAACGACTGACAGAAATGCGGCAAATTCCAGCTGGTCCTTCAGTCCAACCAAATTGAACCCAGCAGTTTCTGGATTTTCTTCCCTATCAAACGAGCGCAGGGACGCAGAATTAATAAGGATGGAACAACAACGACAGGATGATCTTGCTAACCACAGGGCGGAAATGGCAACTATGAAACAACTTATTGAACAAGTGATAACGACCATTCGTCCACAAGGCGGAGATGATTCCGGCCACAACAGTCACAGTCAGCATCAACACAACCTTCAGCCCCTAACAAGTAAGCTTCCTAAGCTACAGCTGCCTTGTTTTGCAGGAGATAAGTTAACCTGGCCAAACTTTTGGGACTCGTTTGAGGTGAACATTCACTCACGCCCAAATCTTCACAAAAAGCAGAAGATGGATTATCTCCTGCAAAGCTTGAAAGGTTCGACATACGATAAGGTCAAAGGTCTAGGTCTACAGGGGGATCGATACGACGAGGCTATCGATATCCTAAAGAAAGCATACGGTGGTCAGAATGACATAATCGTAGCTAGCTGGGAAAATGCCACAAGTCAAATAGAATCTGTCCAATTTAGTGAAGTTCATCGACGACACAAGAGGGATTACCGTTTCTTTGGACCGCATGGGGGTAGATGCGTAGTCACTGAAAGCGTACATTCCATTGCTGTTAAAGAAGCTGCCAGGCGAGCTCAACAAGAATCTATCTCAACTGGCAATGCTTAAGGACCAAGAAGTTACGGATTGGTCTATGAAAGAGTTTTTGGATGCTTTCATCGGAATTTTCAAGTAGCAAGTCAAAGAAAATAAGAAAGTGAAGAAAGCTACAGCAGACGTGGAACCGTTGTCGACATAAATCCCAGCTACAGCCGCATTTCTTCAAGGAGCATCTAACCACGACACAACCAAGATGACGCAGTCCCGCCAATGTCTTTTTTCTGCGGAGATGCACAGTAATTTTGCACTGTAATCCCTGATGTCAACCGTCGAGTGGAGTTGGCTAAATCCAAAAGTGTATGTTTCAAGTGCCTCCAAACAGGTCACTACAAAAACCTGCAAGCGGGTGAAGTCATGTTATTACTGCAAAAGAGCTAAACACAACTCAGCATTTTGCAGACAACGGCAACGATCTGTGCCTGCCTACACAATCGAGTCATCACGTATCCACAACGGAAGCACAGCCGATTGCCACCTCACAAGACAGTTCCGACGAGTCGCCGGAGGTCATGCAGGTCCACCTTGCTGCCAATGGAGAAAAAGACAATGTCATCATGGCCTCGTTTTCCTGCAAAGCAAAGAATCCCAGTTCAGGAGCTATCCACACCGTTCATCTGTACTTAGATGCTGGAGCCAGATTCACATGTAGTGACAAGAAAGTTGCGGATCGCATGGGCTTGAAACCACTGAGGCAAGTTATTTTAGAAACCGCTCGATTCAATGCTAAGCCATTGAAAAGCTTACAGCCGAAGTTGTCAAGTTCTTTCTCATTTGTGACAACAACTTCAAGCTCCACGTGTACGCTTATTCCATACAAGACATGGCTCCCAAACTTCCCCTCTACCCTGCAGAATTTTGATAACTCAACAGACCGCATGATAAGGCGGTTGAAGCCTTTGAACCTACCACCGATAAAGAAAACAGAAGTCAACATCGACGTATTGCTCGGAATGGACTATTGGCATGAAGTTTTGGGTCCTCAAGCCATCACAAAGTCCTTACCTATTGGTCCCTCCATGGCAGTAAGCTACTGTCCATTAGGAGTAATACTGTCGGGCAACTACAAAACCAGACAGCATAACCTTCCGACAGAAGAATCTAATCATATTGGTCATGTGCTGCTGGCGGCTATAATTGCCGTGCAACATGATATACAACAATTCTGGGACCTAGAGAGTCTCGGCCTTCAGTCAACAGAGCATGACCAAACTACAAATAGTAAGTTCTACACTGATTTTAAAGCAACAATAGTTCTGGGTGGTGATCGCAACTATGTCAGGTGGCCTTGGAAAGCGTCGGACTCGGAGATTGATACAAACGACGGCAAGGCCCAACGCCGCCTTTTCACGACCTTGAGAACACTAGCACCAAACGTCTACGACACCAAAAACCTGGAAACATACAACGATATCATCCAGAATCAGCTGGTTAGTGGGGTGATAGAGAAGGTTCCTACAAAGCCAGACGGTCCGAGTGGTCATTATATTGCTCACTTTTCAGTCATCAAAGAAGATCGAAGAACAACCAAAGTAAGTATTGTTTACGATGTTAGCTCCAAAACAAACGGAAATGGCCCGTCTCTGAATGATTTGATCCACACCGGAATAAACTATCTAGGTGATCTTGTGGGGTTACTACTACAGTTTCGTCTATCAAGAATTGCTATCACCTCGGACATAGAAAAAGGCTTTCCGCAAGTGGGGTTGCAGAGTATCGATAGGGATAGCGTCAGATTCCTTTGGATCAAAGATCTGCTGAATCCTTGGAACCGGAACAACATAGAGGAATTTCGTTTCACTCGTATCCCCTTTGGAGTAGTAGCTTCTCCGTATCTACTGGGAGCTACCATAAATCACCACCTGGATCTGAGCCCAAGTTCACTATCTGATCGGATTCGAGCCAATACCTATATGGACAAAATTTTTCTTAGTGCTGACACCACACCAGAAGTACATTCGTCCTATCAACAAGCTAAGGCACTATTCGCGAAAGCAGGGATGAATCTGCGCGAATTCACCTCCAACGACCGTCAGTTCATTTCCATGTTGCCCGATAAGGACAAGGTTACAGATATCAAAGTTAATGTCCTTGGCATCACTTGGGACTCCTATCATGATGCCATATCAGCCAAAGAAGTTCCCAAATTCGAAGGCCCAGCAACTAAAAGGGAAATTTTGAAGTATACAGCAAAGCTTTTTCATCCTCTCGGGCTGCTTTACCTAGTGTCCATAAAAGCTGAAGCTGAAGCCAAGAATGACCTTACCACGCCTGGAACTGTTAGCGGTCGTGATCGGAACACGTCTGCTGCAGTTCAGAGAGAAGGCATTACCAGTCTTGCCCAAGTCAAAGTTTCTGTTCACTGATTCACAGATAGCCTTACAGTGGATTTGCTCAAGCAGGGACCTGGAACCGTACGTGGCAAAAGGGTCAATGAGGTTAGAGTAGCAAGTGGTATTCAATTTGGTAACGTGCCCTCCAAGCAAAACCCAGCGGATTTAGCAACTGCAGGGATTCGCGATAAAGACATTTCCTTACACCTACACAGTGAAGCATTGTGGTTCAGAGGCCCTTCTTGGCTGAACTCACAAGATTCACAATGGCCCCAACTGGTACCAACTGGTTCACTGTGTACCCGATACTACAGCAGTTCTTCCATTTGCATAAGTCAGCTCAGTTCAACCCGGAAATCCGGTACCCGTTCAATATTGATATAGAAAGAATTTCGAGCTTGGGGAAGTTGCTAAGGGTAACTGGTTACTGTTTGCGGTTTGTTGAGCGGTGCAAACTGCAAGCAGTTCCCTCCTCCAGAGATATCATTCCACCGGAACTGCAGAAAGCCAGAAGATTATGGATAATCGCTATTCAAGCGGAATTTGAGGAAGATAAGGCTTCGCTATCCAGTGGGAGGCCGACCCAATTTACAAGGCAGCTAGATTTGACACTTACTGACGGCATTCTGATATGTGGTGGAAGAATCGCAAACGCCATGACAGATGACGACACCAAATTTCCTGTCCTCATCCCAAAAAATTCTCCTTTCACCAATCTGTTGATTATGGCTGCTGTTGATTATGACAGAGTCCACCATTTTGGCGCCAGAGCGACTTTAGCAGAAGTTAGGAAGCAGTATTGGATTCCCCAAGGACTTTGTCAGGTAAAGAAAGCAATTAGAACATGCCACACATGCCAAAGAACTGAGGGTGGTACATTAAAGCCTCCGAAGATGGCCCCTCTGCCTAAGGAAAGGCTTATATCACCTGCGTTCACCTATACAGGGATTGACTATCTGGGCCCCTTGTACATCAAAAGTTTTCGTGGCCAATCCTTTGAGAAACGGTGGATTTGTATATTTACCTGTCTGTCCACCCGCGCTGTTCATCTAGAATTGGTTGCGGACTGCACAGCGAAATCAGCTATCCATGCCACAAAACACTTTGTTGCACCCCGAAGATGCCCTAAATCGTTTTGGTCGGACAATGTAACACAGTTCAAGAAATCCGCCAGTATCCTAAGCAACATTTGGAGGAAAAGGCAATGCACTTAAAGACCTAGAGAGCTACGTTGCTGATAAGGAAATCGTCTGGAAGTTCTTGCCTGAGGGATCTCCCTGGTGTGGAGGTTTCTATGAAAGGCTAATCGGACTGGTCAAGAGAGCGCTTCGAAAGGTTTTATGGCGCTCTAGGATTCCCGAAGATGGACTTCATACATTGGTCTGTGAAGTTGAAGGAACTTTAAACTCCCGCCCCTTGTTGAAGGCATCTCCGGATTTCAGAGATGGCAAAGTCTTAACACCATTGCTCCAGCTACTCGCCTAACGATTAGTTCTGGACTGCTGCCAAGCTCTGAAAGCAGTAGTGAACCCAATGACATACCGGGATCTGGAGGAGCCCTGATTGACTACTACAATATTATTCACTACTACAACATTATTCAGGAGAAGCATTCAATGGAAAACATTGTACCTTCAGGAGCTACGGGAAGCTCAGATTATCTATTTCAGAAAGAAAAGAGGCGAAAAACCCTGGAAGCCTACGCTTGACCAAGTTTACCTTGTGAAAGGCCCTACACCTAGAAATACCTGGATCATGGCAAGGGTAATAAAGCTTCTACCGTCAGCAGATAACGAAGTGCGCTTTGTTCGCCTACAGTTTCCCAGCGGTTCCTGCTCTCGCAGAGGAGTCAAGGATTTGGTGCCGCTAGAAATGGAAGATCAGGAATATATAAAAGAAGGCTAAAAAAGCGAAATTTTGTGAAGAAAAGAATTTAAATTTTAGCTACTGTCGCCCCGGAAGATTGTTAAAAACTAAATTTTAAAAAGGTTTTTCATGAGTTTTTATCTGTCACTTTGTTATGAGTATTGAGCACCTCTTGGAAAGCTATAGTTAAAAGCAGACTTTTATCCTGAGTATTTGGATCTTTATCCACGGTGTTTAAGAATGGTCAAATTGCAACAAAAATCCAAATCTAGCCCTCAAGTGAAGTTTTCAAATTCAAGTGCCATTCAAGTCAAGTCAGCCTTTCATTGCCTTCGCGTTAGCAATAAAACCGTTTCTGTCTCACTGCTTCAGCTTTAAATTCTGTACGCTTGTGAAAGTCAGCTGATCAAATGTTGGCTCCTTGCATTTTAGTTGCAGGTAAGAAATTTTGCTACTTCTAACACTAAACTAGTTAGCATAAATTAATATTTGCATAGACGTGTGACTACGAGACTGCAGTAAAATCAATTTCACCATTGTCTTGCAGCTGTCTTAATCCTGTTTATGCTGCCACTGCCCAAGCTCCAGCTCTTCTTTGTATTAAGTTCCACTTAGGTTTATAATATCTCCACAGGAAATTGTTTTACTTTGCTTACGAAATGTGCAACAAAGTCTCGTGAAATATTCTCTGGTAAAGCCACATTTACTTGTGTTATCATGTTTTATTTTGTGCAGTTTTGTCAGCTAGCTTGAATAAACTTGTGATATCAAATATTTTCCTTCTGTGCCCTTGTATAGCTCCAACAGTTTTCGTTGGTTATAGACTTCTATGTCAATCTTTTTAATTTTTCCAACACTATTTTTTGTGTGTAGTGTAGATGCTGGTAAGGGCAAACCTTTATTTGCTGATTGAATTTTTAGTCTTGATTAAAATGTGTCTATTCACAATTTGTTCTGAATATAGTTTTAAGATTGATTAAATAACTTTAAGAATTTCTTGATCAAATTTCATGTGCAATAACTTGTTAATGGATTCACGGTTTATGCATGCATATGCATATATCATATCATATTATATTGCATTATATTATATTTTGTTATATTTTCTGTTGCCATTTTGTGTGTATTAAGTTTTCGTAGTTTTTGGTTGCAGATACGTCATTGACGGATTTGTTTACTTGTTTCCAAGTTGATTTTTTTACAATTGCTGAAGCAATTACGTTCTGGGACCAGGTCTGTTTGCCGTGTAGTGTGCTGGAGAAGATGCTGTTGTTCTACTTGTCAGAGACCGTTCTCATCTCTTGCCTGATCTAGAGCCACTGCAGGATCTATGGAATATGGATGTTGCCTGGAGTGGGTAATTTTGTTATCTAATTTGTTAACTTTCTAATTTGTTTCCAGTTTGTTTCGTGTATTTGCGCGCATTTTCAAATAGAACATAGCTAAAGAGAATTTAAGTTGATTTGCGTTTGTTGCTGCACTAACGAACGTACTTTCTGTGAAAGTGTGCTAATCAGCCAACGCCCTTTCTGTGAATTTGTGCCATGTCCCAACTTACATTCTAAGAAAGTATGCTCGTGCTAACTTACTTTCTCAAAAATTCAGTTAGAATTTAAGCTGTTCCTTTAACGTCCTTTCACAGAATGTCGGTCCGTTGATGGCACAGAATCTCCTAAACTCGTTGTCGGCCTTAGAGGAAACATTTGAAAGACGCACTAGTTAACTAATACTTTGTTAACTAATTACTGGAGTAATGGAAATCAGCCAGTTTATATATTGTATTTCTTTTTATAACTAATGAAATGAAACTCAACTCAGTAAACAAAGAAAATAGTATTACCTGAGCTTTGCAGTGCTGTAGCGCTGTCTGCTTTCTTGCCAATCTTCTAGTTTATTTTAAGCTTCACAAGAGGTCATAGCAGTCCTATGAAACAACATACTAAACAAGAACTGAACACGGTTATAACACAGCATTAATTGAGCGCACACAACAGCAACAACAACATCAACTCAACACAATTCTTTGTGTTATTAAATGGTTTTGGATGTTTTTGGGTTTATATAACTTTTTATGCCACAGTTTAGCTTTACATTTTCATAAGGGAGAATGGAGGGGAGTATGGCTCCTAGGATTCCGCATAATGGGTGTCTGATTCTGAACCCTCCTCATTAGTCGTCTGCGGAGGTGGCTGGTAGGGGTTGTTTCTGTGGATAAGTATCTGTTTTTCTGGATCGGTAGGAAAAAGTGCTGCGGAAGGGCAGCTACTGCATTGGCTGGTTTGAGTCGTTTCACGTTTCTGTTGGTGATCCTGTTCAAATGCTCAAAGATGATTCCGTTACCTATATCTTTTTGGTATTAGGAAACTTTCTGCATATGATTTAAAGAGCTCTTCAGCGTTAGAAGTTATAATCCGCGGAATTTAGGTAATGCGTTTTGCACAATAACTTTACAATGAAAAGATCAATGTCAAGGTCAATTCATCATTAGCTGTAAACATTTTGTTAAATGCTCATTTCGTGTGTATTTAACACTGATATGAATATAACTTACCTCTTTTTGTGTATGTTTTGCCTTGTTTGTTTTTGTTTGATACTGTTTCATTTTTGTTGTTTAATCTAAATTGCTTAACAGGCAATGTGATTGTATTTCTCTCATTTTACTTGTGATTGTGTAGTGTTTGTTGGCCAAACCAACCATCTAAACGGGGTCTTTCCTTTATTTGCCTTTCTCAAGTCTCCTGATTTCGGTAAATTGATACTGCACGACGAAAGACCTGTAAAATTTATGGTCCCTATCACTAACTGATATCAAGATTACATAAAATAGCTGAGAGTGTGACAAGCGTCAGGCTCTTAGTTAGGCTTGCGGCATGATCTGCAGGATAACTGCCGACCCTCTCACAAATTAGACCCATTACCATACATGTGCTTGGGGGGTTTGGGGAGTTTCACCCCCTCCCAGACCTTGATCTCACCCTCGAGAATCCAGATTCTTCCGGCTTTTTGAGCAAACAACCGGATAAGGCCGCCGGTTCACCTCCCCCCCCAAACTTTCCCTCCTGCACATGTCTGCCATCACTTCAAAGAAATTTGCACGCTATGTTTGTACGCTGAAGCTCGCAACAGACGCACATTAAACCAACTGAGTAAAGTCAGACACAAAAATATGTATACAAAATTTGTCAGGCGTCCAGTGAATCAAGTATACGTCGCAACCCCAAAAATCATATATTTTCTGAATCCTTGCACCCAGATGAACATTTTTACAAAACTAAAATTTTTTTAAAATTTCAAAAGTTTTAAAATATCGGTTTTTCGGAGAATTTTTTCGGACCGTTCAAAGTATTCAGCTCATTCTTTCAGAAACATTTTCCCGTCGGAAGACGCATCGTTTGACACAAGAACGAAAAAATCGGTTAAGAAATAGGCATTTTATTCCAAAAATTCTTTTTTTCCATTTTCATTGATGTTTGCCGCTTTTTGCAGTTTTGACTGGTTATTACTCGCGACTCGCTCAACGGAAAATTTTTTCGATTTCATTTTCAGGACCGCCTAGGCGTTCGCTTTCACCTGATGTATGTGGTATTTCAAATTTTGAAAGTAAATTTTTTTTGAAAATACCACTTTTTGACCAAAAATTTTGGCAAAGCAAACTTAGCAAAAGTGAGTAAAATAAGATAATCATAAAGTTCAAGCTG
The DNA here is from genome assembly GCA_030248195.1 of Trissonchulus latispiculum. NCBI lineage: Eukaryota > Metazoa > Nematoda > Enoplea > Enoplida > Ironidae > Trissonchulus > Trissonchulus latispiculum. Next base: position 12,464 of record JASAND010024577.1, read on the forward strand.
AGCTGAACCCAACAATATAAAGGTTTTGTTGCAACGACTTATATTGCGCCAGCAATGAATTTTTAAATAATATATTTCCCTTATTTCCGCTGGCATTTGCTAGTTTACACTGCTTCAGTCAAATCACGGCGGCAACATCAAAACGAGCTAAAAACCAGCCTATCGTTGGATTCAGCTTAGCTGAACGGTAGATAATCCATGCGATGGCAAAACGAAATTATATATATGTATATATACATATATATATATACGTATATATATATATGTGTGTGTATATACATATATATATATGTATATATACATATATATATATACGTATATATATATATGTGTGTGTATATACATATATATGTATATACATACATATGTTTACATGGGTACCCCCATGACATCGTTCAGCATACACACGTACACATGCCCCTACATACATGGCTACCCCCATGACATCGTTCGTGACATTGTTCAGCATACACACATACACTTTCAGCATACACACATACACTTACCCCTACACACACATGGGTACCCCCATGACATCGTTCGTGACATCGTTCAACATACACACATACACTTACCCCTACACACACATGGGTACCCCCATGACATCGTTCGTGACATCGTTCAGCATACACACATGCACTTACCGCTACACACACACACACACGGGTACCCCATGACATCGTTCGTGTGACATCGTTCAGACTGTACACACATATACACACATACCACTGTGAAGTACTGTGCGTGTACCTCAATAATAAACTGTGTTGGACTTCACTAGATAAAGGTAAACGGTAAAGTGACCCCTGGACAGAACTCCAACCTGCAGAAGGTTATAGGGTGCCGGTGCTTATCTCCGGATTCACAGCCCGAAGCCAGGAGCGACAACTCTAATGTTGACTACATCTGTGGAAGGGGGCCAGCCCTTCATCAGGCTTTGCGCCAGAACACAGACTCCTGTTACCTTCCCACCGCAGTGGTACCCATTTACCGACCAGTTAAGGATAGACAGCTGGGTTGGCTGGAGCCTGGTGCTTAGTCCCTTGCTCAAGGGGATTTGTGAAAGCCTTGTGGCAGCGGGGGTTCGAACCTAGGACCGTCAGATCTTCAGTCGAACGCCTTACCACTCGGCCATTACGGCACACTTCACTAGATGATTGCAAGTAGGTGCTCAGTGTGTGATATCCAGTCCTAGCCAATTAAGAGAAGATGCGAGAATATCGTAGATTAGCGAGTAAGTTGAGATAGAATCACCTATGGGTCCTAAGCGACCGTCCCTAAAGAGGATAGACTAATACCGCTAGACTTTACTGTACTAAACATAAAACGCTCGTACCAGTTCTAGAATAACATACGAAACTAATATAAAAGAATACAAGAGAGCACAATAAGTGGATACAAAGTACACAGGGGAGGGCGTTACCCGCTCCCAAATGCCTAAACCTTCACTCAGTCACACCTACCCACTCGTAGAACACCCGACTCCAACCCCAACTTCGCTGACACTCCAACTGCCTGAAGCCTACACTTTTTCTCTCTTATATATACTTTGTGCTACTGACGTAGCTAGCCCAAAAAGAAATCACTTTCATCATTCATGAATAGGACAAATGTCAAAATAGTTCAAAGTTGTATAATTTCATCAAATAGAATATACTCTATGCTAATATAAATAGAATATATGAAGATAACACCGCATGTAATTTTCAGTGCTGCGCTGCTGCGCAGCTAGCTACTAATGCCCTAATGGGTAATATCCCACACCACTACACACACATGGGTACCAGACATGTGCAGTATGGGAAATTCCGAGGGGGGGTGAGCCGGCGGCATGTGGCCGCCGGAAAACCGGATTTTCCGGTTTTTTTGACAAAAAAAGGAAAAGTCCTGATTCTGGGGGGGGGGGTGGGACCGCTCTGGGGGGGTGGTGGTGAACTCCAAGTCTAGCGGGGGTGAAAACCCCCCAAACCACCCCCCCAAGCATATGTATGATGAGTACCCCCATGACATCGTTCACACTATACACACATATACACACAAACCCCTACACACACACACTACACACGCATACACACATGGTTCTAGCAACGTTGAACGGAAAACGTTAGCAACGTTAACAACGTAGAATCCGGATTCTCTAGAATCCGGATTGAACGTTAACAGAGTAGAATCACGACATTATTTGAACAGTGAATGTGACTTTTTAATATGAAATACGGGGAGGGGAGACATATTTGCAAATCCGAATATCGGAAGGAAAGGTCGCCAAAATGTGCCAGTTTGTGCATGGTGTTCTTCTCCTTTACCTTTCCCAGAAATATGTATTGTGTGTATTATGTATGTATATATGTTGTTAACTGTACATATTATGTATGTATATATGTTGTACATACATTTTTGAATTATTAACATACCTGATGCACCTCATGTACCTTATATACTTTCCCCACCATACCAATACCTACGCCCAATGCCATCGCATGGAAGGGTGACCGCTTGAACTTTGTGATTATGTTATTTTCACTCACCTTTGCTAAATTTGCTTTGCCGAAATTTTTGGTCAAAAGTGGTATTTTTCAAAAACTCTAAGTATATAACGCAAAACTCTGTATAACGCAATGCTTACTCCTACTTACGCCTATCCTACTTACGCCTAATCGTTTTCAAAACTCCAATTCCTACTTACGCCTAATTCTTTCTGTCAAAACTCACATTCCTACTTACGCCTAAAGAATGTTTACGCAAAACTCGGATTCCTACTTACGCCTAAAATCTACAGTATCCATTTTCGGACTTTGTTCCTGAAGTTGTTTGACTTTTCCTTAGGATGAATTTACGTTTGCTTCTATGAACTAAATAGCAATTTTGCGGCTCACCTTTATTTATTAGAAATAAATTTCAATTTTTTCCAGAAAAATTAACAAACTAATTGAAATATTTGAGCACACCCAAAATGTTTCTAAATTTTAAAATAAGGACATAATTTTTCAGGATCTAGCAAACAGTTTGGATGAGGAGTTCGTTTTCTTGGAACTTCAGCAAAACTTAGCTCAAATTTTGTATAGAAGCTTCCCAACTATTACCTACATAACTGATCATACAATCTGAAGTTTTAAAAATATTTAGGTATCTTGCTGAAACGTTGTATCCAGGGGTTTTCTGAATCATAGAACACTAATGTTAACTTAGTTTTTGATTTAGCATTTAGTTAGTTCAGTATAAGCATAAATTTTATGCGTACAACATTAGCTTATACAGAACAGCCCCTGTTATATTCTCCAATGATAAAATGGGACCATAAATGCATAGACATTATGTCTTTGAATGCATGTGCAATTTACCTAGTTTTAAGTTAAATGTATAGCTGATAAAAGATTATTTCTCAAAATGTTACATTGAATTTTAAATAAAGATTTTATACATTTATTATTTCCACCCATTAGCAATAGTATATACATAGTACAAAGTCTGCACGGTAACAACATACAAGTGGATTACGGTAGAGCTTTCGTTTTAGGTGTAAGTAGGAATTGGAGTTTTGCAAGGAAATATTTTAGGCGTAAGTAGGAATTTCAGTTTTGAGCTTTAGGCGTAAGTAGGATTTTGAGTTTTGTTATCTCTAGGCGGAAACATCAAGCGTTAGGCGTAAGTAGGATAGGTGTATGTAGGATACACGAACGCAATATAAGTCGTTGCTGCAAAACCTTTATATTGTTGGGTTCAGCTCAGCTTGAACTTTATGATTATCTTATTTTACTCACTTTGCTAAATTTGCTTTGCCGAAATTTTTGGTCAAAAAGTGGTATTTTCAAAACAATTTACTTTCAAAATTTGAAATACCACATATATGTATACTTTATAGCACACCTTAGCGTTCATTCACTGATTTATACGCACGCCGTGTGGGAAGCTCCGAGTGTGGGGCACGAGTGCGCGAAGCGCACGAGTGCCACGCACGAGGACTTCTCATACGACGTACGCAGTAGAGATTAGTGAACAACGCTAAGGTGTGTTGTAAAGTACTTATACAACGATTCAACCTCTCATTTTGATGAAACCGTACTCATTTATGTTGCAGCTGACAGCTAAGTTTAGACAAATTTCAACATGAAGTGGCAGCAACATTATTGCTTGCCATGGCTGGGAGGCCTGCTTTTTGGTGTGCAGCAGAGCTGTCTAGGTTGGAGCTCTGCTGTACACACTGCTGAAGCATGCAGGAAACTGTATGCTACAGCAATTTAGATTAGGGACCGGCTTCCCAGCGTGCAGCGTGCGTATAACTCAGTTATACGCACGCTGCACTGTGCATTATCTGATTTATATGCACAGTCTTCACATAGGAAAAGTGCAAAAGAGTTGTATAACAGGTGATAGCGAACGCCTAGGCGGTCCTGAAAATTAAATCGAAAAAATTTTCCATGGAGCGAGTCGCGAGTAATAACCAGTCAAAGCTGCAAAGCGGGAACATCAATGAAAATGGAAACAACGATTTTTTAGAATAAAATGCTTGCTTGTCAACTTATTGTTTTCGTTATTGTGTTAACCGATGCGTCTTTGGATGGGAAAATCAAGTAATCATTCATCCAAAGTCTCTAGAAATGGTGCAAGTGTGGCTGCCTTTCTTTTTTTGCGTAGAAGCTTTCAAATCTCAATATAAAATCACATGTGATATGCCATTAGAAAGAGAAGCATCGATACCTTGCATTTACCGCATCGATTGTCGTGCCATTGAAGGGCAGCTTTGAACATGAATAACTCATATACATCGCTTAATTTCGAAATCTAATATTTTCTCTTATTTTTGAGGATATGTATGCGATGCGCTGAGGCTGCATTGCATATGTGTGCACCGAACGATCTCCGTAACCATATATTTTGGACCAAAGCGAGCCCCTTCGCTAGATTGCTCACAAAACAAGCCAAGATTCTGAATATATAAGCAAACATAAATAATTCCGACATTTTTATAACGATTAGCAGCTGTTCAAAATTATTCCAATTTAAGAGCATAAAAGATCACGCAGCTGATTAATGGTTACATTAGTTCCTGCTTCAAAGCATTTTCATTGTCGCAAAAACTGTGGTCCTGCGCTGACTGGCGTTTTATGTTAGGTTACAGCTTAAATCCACGTCTATGCCTTCGTTTAGGGTGAGGCTGGGGATGGGCAGCATTTTGCCCCGTTCCGGGCATTAGCGGGCGAAGTTCATATATGGCAAATCCGTTAGCTGCACTAGCTGGTAACAGGGGGACATTGGAGGACTGGGCTGCACTCGCCAAGGCGCAACTGATCGATCCTCGGGGTTGAAGATTAGTCTGTTCAAAGGATTGAAGAGACGAATTGATCTGCTCATCATTGGGGGTGTTTGAAGTATTATGAGGAGTGTATTCTTCATGGAAATGTTCCACTATGACAGAAATGGGAAAAGCCAATAGAATAATACCAGTAATGCTAACTAAACCCGCAAGTAACTTTCCCAAAACAGTTGTAGGAAACACATCACCATACCTGAAACAATTAAGGATTACATAAAAATGTCTAATTTTGGTGGTTGATTAGCAACAGAGAATATAATTTACAATGAATATAAAGATTTACGCACAGGCTAAACTTTCAGTTCAATAAATAGACCACTTTTAAAACAAGAAGAACTGAAAAAAGAAAAAACATTTTTGGTTACAGTTTGGTTCAGTTACATATCCAAGGAAATGTTGATACAAGAAAGAGGAGTCATAGGAACCCAATTGAACCTTACTCACGAAGTGTGTTAGGTAGCTATGCTACTTTGAACAACAGGTGGAAGGGGAAGTGATAAATAGCGCAACGCCTTGATTTTGATGTTGATAAGAACATTTTCATAAACTTGAACAACACATTTAAAAATATGTATTTAAAAGCTAAGGTCGAAAAGGCAAAAATGCTATTACATACAGGAGATTTAAAGTTAAACACATATATTTCAGAATAATTTACCCAACAGTAGTCATAGTGATTATGCACCACCAGGAAGATGCTGGTATGCTGTTGAACTTTGACTTGGGAGTATCACTTTCCAAAAAATACATAACGGTTGAAAACATTATATTTGTCGTTAGAATAAAAAGCACCAACATAACCAATTCCTTCCAACTTTTTTGCATGGTGGCTCCCACTGACTGAAATCCTCTGGAATACCGAGCCACTTTCAGGACTCGAAATACTCGCATTACCCGTAGGGCACGAACAATACGCACCTAAAATAGTGACAGTACAAAGTTAAATCCTTTCAATTGCACCTTCACATCAAAGCTAAATAGGAATGGAATTGAACCAGGCTAAATGCAATGGTCTCCGTCCACATATTCGAGCAAACAAACTTTATTAATCTAAACACGAGCACTCAGTTTGACCTTTAAAGTCGGTGCAACTTACCATTAGTAGTGATTTTCTGAGATCCATGAAAGTTTTACTTTCATATCCAACACTTTGCATGAACAGTTCTAGGTAATAAGGGAACACAGCAAAGAAATCAATAATGCACATAGGTGTGGAGATATATTTAATTCGGTTTGGTGTTGACCATAATCGGAAGAAAAACTCCAAAGTGAACCATAGAACGCAAATGGCATCGGCAATCTCTAAGCCGTCAGCATGCTCATAGGTCCAAATATTAGCCTCTTCAGAGGAATTGGTAGCATTTACGTTTATGGTTTCTGAGCTGGACATGGAGTCAAATCCTTCTCTATTTTTAGATTGAAACTCTGGCATGGAACTATGAATAAGGCAAACCACCGTCGCAATGACAAACACCAATGAGATCAAGTTGAAAAGCTGAAATGACAAATGAAACCTTGCTCAACCGTGTTAGAACAAAACAATTATTGGGCAAAATAAGAAGGTCCCATCATGTAATTAACGAACATTTGTACCTTTACTGACTTCTCATTCGGATTTTTTCTTTAATAGACCAATAATAATTTTGAGTTCATAGTACCAAAACTGAAGATATACTCAAAAACGAGGATATTGTAGGTGTCACCAAAAATACAGAATATGGCAACTGGAATACTCTATGTATTATCATTATAAGCGTGACACATCCTCTGCACGCAAATTAGGCCGCTATGCATGTGTTCTAAAACTCGAAACATACACAAAACTCGCCTGTGCTAGTGTTTGTGTTTTCGAGATTTAGTACACACACAGGCATAAAGCGAGTGATAACATTTCGACTGGGTACCAATTTGCAGGGGGGTCACTGGAGTCCAATTTGCGGGGGGGGGGGAGCTGTTAGCGTGTAGAGGACGTTTCAAGCTGATAAGAGCATGCAGCTGTCATACTCTTACGTACCCTTGGTATCACACTCTTGGTATCACTTACCAAGCCGATTTTTGAATGTCTCGGATTTTCAAGAATATCCCAAACCAACTTTCTTATGCCACCACACCAATCCCTGTCACAAGGCGGCATCTTAAGGCTAGGCTGCTCTTGACAGGATAGGGTTGAGCGTCGAGAGTGCTGATTTTCGTTATCACTAGATTGAGAAGATGATCCAACGTTATCAGCGGTCAACGTAGTTGGATAAAGAAGACCGTGTCCAGCGCTGAGCATATTGTTGCCATGAAGTTGCAAATTATTTCCTTTAAACAAAATTGAAAAAAACGAATTGAACAAGAATCTTTTCTGTCTTCATTTCTACCAGGTGTGGGTAAAGGAGTAAATTTCTGCCCTGGTTCCGGACCTATTTATTTATATATAATTTCAACCTTTCACATTCAGAAGAGTAATAATGCACTTTGTCTACTTGTAATAATTTGTTCAAGCATACCGAATATATTCAATCATATCAATACATGTACCATAATTAATGGTGTAATGTTATGTATGTTGTCCCTCAACTAACCGATTGGGAAAGCTCGTCGATGTCCTAGTTTGGAGCGGCAGCATTCAGCAACCCAAGATACCTGAAGGTTCCAGTAGGAAAGTTCGTCAATGAATGCCTAAATTAAGACAACGAAAAGTTTAATAGTCTTCCACAGCATATTTTAAACGCAGCTAAAATAGCATTCGGCCGTATTAATATATACTTATATAACAAAAATTACCTTTATTAGTTAGTTCAGTCATTAAAAGTGTTGACTGAGAGAAATTTTAATGTCAGCACTGATGTTGATTTTACGGCTCTTTTAAATAATGATTCCTAAAAAATTTATTACACAATCTGATTACTGTCAATTGAAGTTTTTTGTTCATAACTTTGTTGAGCTTTAGTTTTGTGCACTCCATTTTACTGTGTAGGATTGTGTGATAATAGTGATGCGGATTGGATCAGCGGATCGCGTCGGCTTGATTTTCCTGATCGCCAATCCAAAAAATTAGGCTTAATTTGGAAATTTGCACTAATTGTTTTTACATCATTGTAAAAATTCTTCCAAGCAATTTCCAAAATCTTTCATCTGAATTTAGTTGAATGCTGAATTTCCAGTTGTTAATGTTTTGGTTTTATTTTCTTCCTCTCAACAGTGTACATAAAACAGTGAAATGGGATTGTTCTTTAATTTTCTGCTAATTAATTTTCAGCCAGTTTGGTCCGCTTAATAAATTCAGTGCGGCCGAGAGATACTTTTTTCTGGTATGATTAAACATTTTCAGCAACTAGGAAACGGTGCCCGAAATTGGAAGGAATATACTTTGCCCAGTACGTTGGCTCAGCCTCAGTTTCAAAAGTTTGCAGAATCCGCGGAGGCTGGACGCAATTTCGTACATGCTGTTGTGCGACCAAAATGTGTGTAGGTAAAAAGGTAAAGGTAAAGTGACATCCGAAAAAATCCAACCTACAAAAGGCTATAGAGTGCCGGCGATTATTTCAGGATTCGCATCCCGAAACTAGGAGTGACAGCTAATAAATTGACTACATCTGTGGGAGGGGGCCAACCCTTCGTCTGGCATTACGCCAGAACAGAACACGTGCGGACTCCTGTTAGCTTACCATCGCAGTACATCGAAACAGTATATGTTACCTAGTATATGTACAGTATATACATACCTATGAAAGGTTGAAATCCGGATTGAAAGATATGAAGAAAAATGCCCAGGACGTACCGCCGAGCTTACAGGTGACCGTTCTACGACTTGCGCCACATGCCCGGACAGCGAGACAAGATTGTTACACTGATTTCAACCTTTCTGGGTTGCTGACCGGGTATTTAACATACCCCATTGCAAATTGAAATTCGTCCTCGAATTTCCAGGAATTGCAGGTCAGATCCTCATATCCAATTACCATGTGGTCTGCTATGGACGGCTCCCCGGCTGCCTCCTAACCTGAGGTATATTTTCATTCTTCTTCAAAACCGAGGCTTTTAATTAAATCACACAAGAACCATATAACCATACTACGAGGACCAGACCAAACCAACTACCTCAATGACCTGCAATTCCACAATTCCTAGGAATCTTAAACGGTTTCTTATCCTCGGAGTAGTAAGGACACAGCATGGTCTCCAAACGTAAAAGTTTGAAATTAGGGTTTGAAAAATGTAAAGTGTTCAGGGCGGGGATCGAGCCGCCGAGCGTTGGTTTAGAAGTGGAACGCTCTACCACTTATACATACGCCACGCCACACCGTCGGACAGCGAGACTAGATCATTACACCGATTTCAACCTTTCTTGGTTACATAACATACTCATACCGACCAGTTAAGGATAGATAGCTGGACTGGTTTTAGAGCTCACGGCGAACCGATACAGGCTTAGTCCCTACTCCCTTGCTCAAAGAGATTTGAGAGAGATTGGTGGTTGGTTGGACTCGATCACTGACTATTCGAGCAGTGTCGAGCGCCCTAGACCACCCGGCGTCTCTGCTTAAAAACTGTACTAACTTTGGTCCTTTATTACAAACTAACCTTTGATGCAAACCTAAACTAGACTAGCTGCATATTTTCGCACTTACGTTCGAATCATAAGGCATCATCGGCTAGAAGCAATACCTGATAATGTACCAAATTCTCGGAATTCGCGATTCGTAGATAGGGATGTTTTGTGAATTCCGGGAACAGGGACCATTTATAGGAGCTACTTCCGTTCTATTACAAAAGTTGTTCATTTCTTCACGAGCTTCAAATAATACCCTTATTGAAAAATTTAAATACTGAAAATCCTGTTTTCGTGAATTCCAAAATTAGAGTGCAGTTTGGGAGATGGTTGTATCTAATACAAAACTTGTTCTGTTCGTTAAGAGCTTTTGAATTATAATCACCTCGTGTGAATTAAAAATCCAAATACGGAAATTTGGAAAAACTGAAAATTCCTGAAATTGGATACTCTTCCCTGTGAAGGGGATGTGAGAGTGAAGATACGCAACGGAACCAGCTCTATTTATTTAGTCATGAAAACGAAATGCTGAAACCGCCAAAATTTTAGCGAATCTTTGAATGTTGTATATTTTTCGTGAATAAAACTCGGATTTCGATTTTTTCACATTTTCAATTCTCCAGTTATGAACAATTTTAACAATATCCTATACTGTGGGGGTTTGCTGAAAGGTTTGTTTGCAATAAGCGACAAAGGTTTGTACGTACATTTATTGGTCATACTTTAATTTCTCCCTCCTTCTCCGATTTTGTGCAATTCTAGTTCTCCATAGATCTTAATTCCCAAATACAAAACAAATCGTTATTTTTCGAAAGTGGCTGAACTTCATTTCCATGGCTAAACTTTTTAATACCGATTTTTAGGATTATGTAATAAGAATCAGATGCGTTTGGTGAAGTGTTAAAAAGCAACTAGTAAGTAGCAAAATATTACTTGCCTCAATGCAAATATTTTCAGGGATATGAAGAGATTCTTGTCGGTAGAAATTGGCAACGGAATCAAATAAGTAGGGTGAACGATCAAAGTAGAATTCTGATTTCTCATAATTCAGCCGATCGCAGATCTCACTGGCAATCTTGGGATCCTTGGCTTCCGCCAGTCTGCAAAGTTTCGTACCAGGATACTTCAGCAAATTATTTTTCAGTAGCTGAAAAATTGTGCCAGAAATATTCAGTCGAACACACTCTCCCATAATAGCACCTTCAACTCGCACCGGAGCCGGAGCCCCACTGCCGCTACCTCCATCAAATTTATTATGCAAATCAGATCCAGTGTTGGCCTCGGGACCTTCATGACTTTCCAGCTGACGAGATACCCGGTGAGTTTCTGAGGGCATGATTAGCATCATAATCTGACAATCCTGAAAATGATAACAATCTGTAGAAAGTTGAGCTGAATAAAAGAGAATTTTCCACTGTGCTAATTATCTCCACAATGAATTGAAGGATGGATTGATTGAGTGAAACAACTCGTATTTAATTAGTTGCATTCGCTTCGCACCATTTATACATTTTCCTTATTGTTCAAAAACTTAGCATCTCCCTGTCTTGCTTTGATATACTTTTGATTTGTTACTTGCACTCGGATCGGCCTAAGTGCCCACAAAAACCTTTTTATGAAAGAAATATTTTGACAAACATCCATCACAGTCACTCTTGAGTTGGCGCTGCTCAACTTGCAGTTTATGATCGAAGTCATGAAAAAAAGCAAGTTTTGCGAACTAAAAGTGAGTAAAAATGAAAAATTAGGAACCAATAAACCCCCTAGGCTATCGTCTTTTCTGACAATCTTTCTAAAATTTCTTGTCAGAGCGTGTGCCGTCTGTGCACTGTTGTATCCTAACGACATACGTGGTATCGTTCATTATCATCCCAAACATCTCAAAAGACAGAAAGTTTCTCGAATGTGCAGCACGTGGCTGAATTTTATAGTAAAATAGATGTTTTGACATTTAAAATTTCTTTAGTTATTCAGCAGTCAGCACTTCAAAAATGTGTAAAGAATTGTCGTTTCCTTCATCCTCTTAAAGCCTACAATCTACCTACTACAGCTAATGAAAAATGCAATTAAGTTTTTAATATTGAAAATACAAATTTCCGCTAATAACAAAATCAGTTGATGCTTGCCGACTCTACTTAACCACAATTCTCAGAAGAGTAAGCGGCCCCTATGATTGACCTTTAAAAACAATTTCCCAGGAGTGTTTGCATTTTTCCTACGGAATCATACCTGATTTTGAATCTGAATTTTGATTACTTTGAGATAAATTTGCTGCATAGCTAGCAGTTCGGATAGGTTACTTTTTTGCCGATGTTAAACAAAGTGACTGCAAACAGACTACGATACTTCATGATTACATAATGGCGAACTTCAAGACGCAGAAAATAATTTACAAGCACAAACAAGCACAACAGAAAACGAGCATTAACGTTCACAAGCAGAAGTAAAAGTAAACCTATCGAATGAAACCAATTAAACTGTCTCTTACTGTAGAGTTTCAATCAAACTTAAAAATGGGCGAATATTGAGCATGTGACTTAATACACAAGGGGCATTAAAATATGGGCGTTGTCACAGCATAATTTAATTAAATTGTGAACATTTTAAAGGGCAAGAAAAAAGCATAAATCCTATTTGGAGTATACTATCATATCATATCCTAATGCTTTATCCTAGCATCAAAAACACAAAGATCTCAACAGAAGAGAAAAATTAAATTGCCAACGTCAGGACAATTTAGCACATACCTCTTGAGAATGAGGATTTCGGACTTGCTTGGAATTGTAGGATTTGTGAGCAGCACTAGAGAGGCTAAAAATGAAAATATGATTATGAGATAGAATGTCCGCAATCAGCCAAACACGCCAATGATCCAATTTTTAGGCCAGAAAAAGCTTAAAAACTGAAAGCAGGTCGAATTTGCTGTTGCTGTGCCTTTGTGGAGCCTTTGTGCCCCTCGTGTCTCCAGTTTTTTTGGAGTAGGTGCGGCCTACGTGAAATACTGAGAGTTCTTGAAAATGACGGTCGCATTAGCAGGAATGCTGGCGGCGACACTATTTCATTTGTACTTACACCATACCACCCTCTTAACTCTATGCATATATTATTATATGTTACGGACAAATTAAAAAGTCGGACAGTTACGTAAGTTTCCGAATTAATAATTTGCGCGTCTCTCTGTTCGGGAATCTCGCTAGGCATAGATTGGTGTTGCCACTTTTCGCTTCTCCCCATCAGTCATATCTAGTATGACTCTCGCTATGTCGCCTGGATGCCGTCCCACAGTGGGAGGCTGAAGGGAGCCCGTCGTGTGGACTTTCGGCTCAGAGTTATCTAACCTCCATTAAGTGCTCACGCGTATAGCAGTGGAGTTTTCGACGCTCCAAACCCCTAGCGCAGATGGGTGGTGTCAGAAGCAAACCCGGGAGTGTGTCATTTTTTGAATGCGTGACTCTGGTGCACTAGCACCCCTTCGCAGGGGATAGGCGGATTGCAGGGCACTGGTTGATCCCAAGGGAGGGGGGGTGCCTTTCCGCCGGAAACTCAGCGCCCTACTCTTTTTGATAAGCGGATTAGGGTTCTTTAGCGTGCCTGTCACCAGTAAGACAGCCACCAATTTTACGCCTCATCCGACCGGCGGAACTGTAGCCTAAGTTTCTTGCTCAAGGACACAATGTAGCGTCATAATGGCTAAGGCGGGGATCGAACCTCGGACCTTTTGATCCGAAGTCCACCGTCTTAACCATTCAGCTAAACGGCCACTATTTACGCGTCTTCTCGTGCAGATGGAGATAATTGTAGGACTAGGGCATGTCCGTATTACACAGGAACTAGAACTTAATCTTATGGCCAATATCAACAATCCTATATAAATGTACATTAAATGAATGTAAGTTTGAAGAAAATATGATATAATTTTTGCCAGACTTTAGCATTTGAGGGTTTAAAAATAGAGTCTGTGAAAGCAAGAAACAGGCTTGGATTCTTTATCTTTACTATAGCGTCTTGTGGGGAAATGTATGTTCGTTTCATAGTTCCAGCCGCGGCAGACACGTCACAGCGCTTGTTACAGTTGGTAGACTGGCATGACACACTGACATGACATAAAATAGCATCACGCCATGCTACCACTGTAGGCGTGTCGACGCTACACAGTAGACGCTCGTTGGCATACGTTTACTCGCGTTGATTTGAGTAAACATGAAAGCCATTGACGCGACAGACACACGCCAGCATGCGTCAAGTCAAGAGCGTGTACCTGCATGAAGACGGCACTTAATTTGGCGTTATGCAAAATATACTTGGTCCACGCGAATCTCAGAGTGTGGAACCAACACTGCTATGAAACTAGCATCCGTCACGGATCGTGTCGCACTTTGTAACGATGCCATTCACGTGGATTCAACAAGGAAGTCTTGAGTGCTACATAACATTCCTAATACAATATGCTAATGAGTTTATGCAAATTAGTTGTGTATATAAGCTGTTGCATTGTTATGATTGTTGTCAGTGTTTCTAGTAAAGCCCTTCTAGTACACTGTCCAAACTCGGTTTACTGGAGGTTTCACCAAGTATTTCTAAGCTAGGTCTGTTTGGGCAATAGCAGGAAGGCTGTGGTCCAATCAGTTCTAACACCCGCTATGGGTAAAAACATACCTTTTTGGCTGCATTAGTTCCGCTATTGCATGCTAGAACCCGATTCGGGTACAAACTGATATTATGGCGCCGAAGAAACAGCCAGATTCAGAAGAAAATGAAGACGAAGATAATGGCAGTGCTGAACCTGGGACCTGTGGAAAACAGATCCTCGACGATTCCTCGTCATATGACCATTGAGTCACTTGGCTGTATTAGCTCTGCTTCTGCATGCCAAAACCCGATTCGGGTACAAACTGAAATCCCGGCACATACGAAGGACGTCTGACGAAACTTGCTGAAGATGAAAAAAGAAGAAGATGAAAATGAAGTCTTCAGTGTCGGATTTAGGGATCCGTGGCAGAAGATTCCCACTGATTCCTCATGAACAGGCAAAATGACTCATTTGGCTGCACTAGCTCTGCTTCCGTATGCCAAAACCCGTTTCGGGTAGAAAATAAAAAAGATGATCCACGATGCTTGGATACGAAGAAAAAGGAAGCACATTTCATGCTGGACTGTTTCAGGTCTGTGGTAGACAGTTCCTCGATCAGCCTCAACCACCCGAAAGGTAAGGTAAAAAGGTAAAGTGATCCCTGGAGAGAACTCCAACCTACATAAGGTTATAGGGTGCCGGTGCTTATCTCCGGATTCGCAGCCCGAAGCCAGGAGCGACAACTCAAATGTTGACTACATCTGTGGAAGGGGAGCCAGCCCTTCATCAGGCATTACGCCAGAACACAGACTCCTGTTACCTTCCCACCGAAGTGGTACCCATTTACCGACCAGTTAAGGATAGACAGCTGGGTTGGCTGGAGCCCACGGCGAACCGATATGTGCTTAGTCCCTTGCTCAAGAGGATTTGCGAAAGCCTTGTGGCAGCGGGGTTCGAACCTAGGACCGTAAGATCTTTAGTCGAACACCTTACTACTCGGCCATTGCGGCACACCACCCGAAAGGGTAAAAGGTGTTTAAGTTGGCTGCAGTAGCTAAGCTATTGCCAGCTCAAGACCCGATTCGGGTAGATAAACATGTGATATATACTTTGGAAACTGGAGACTATTCTCAGTTTACCAATCACCCGGTTCGGCGGGTTCGAGTTATGGTCGCGCTCCGCTTACGTGCACATATAGTTGCAGAAAGTGCAATTATTGTCCGATTTCATTCAAATTTTCAGAAACTACATCGAAAGTGATAATAAAGGTCTTGTAAAAACGCCAGCTTCATAGCATTCATGTACAGTGAGAAAAAAAATTGAAGTTCTAGAGCTGTATATAGAAAATTATGCCCAGCAACTATAAGCATTTTAAAGCTTATTATGTGCTCTACAATTTTGGTTTTAGCCATAAGTCTCTAGCTCGTATCGTTTTCGAGAAGTGAATTTTTGAAGACTTTTTGTTCGAAATTGGTTATTTTTGACACGATTTTGCTGAAAATAGTTTTTGTCGAATTGGAGCCAGTGCACACTACAATCGTAGACAAGGACAAGTTTATACTCAAACTAAAAGGCTTCGAAAGAGGCACAAATTAGGTTAATTAGAGCCCTGTACACTGAATGAGTCTAAAGTTCTGGTCGAATAACTGATTTTGTCAAATTGAGGCCAAATTTTTTTGACCGAAGATTGCTCCATAACCAATGGGTGGATCTAAAAGATATTTTGCACACAGTATGTTTGGGCAATTTGCCCGGGGCGGTTTTTGATTTTTCTCTTTATTAGCCTCCAATCAAAAGCAATAATTTTTTATGTTGGATAAAATGCCAAATTTTTAGAAAATGCTCAATAGCTGCAAACTGAAACGATATTTTGACAAAATCAAAAAACCGTCCCTGGCAAATTATCTCAGAAACACATTGGAAACGACCATTTTCTTGCTGCGTAAAAATTTTTCAGAAAAAAATTTGGTCAAAAATTGCAGCTATGTTTGGTAAAATTGCGACCAATACAAATCGGGTAGACACGTTTCAATGATACCAAACGACGCAGAAGATGTAGAGCTTCATTTTGATATGTGGCTCAATTCATAGCTCCCAATATTGAGCTTATAGCTTTCCAAAGTGGACTGACTGTAAGGGAAGTGCGACCTTAAACATTAGTTGAATCTATGATAGTCGAAGCTTGCAAAGAAGCTTCCACAAATTATTGCTGCAGGTCATTGGAAATTGATCTGATTCTATCGGTTGATTTGGCACGACGGACATGTGCAAATGTGCAATTGCCGCAAACCCATTTTACAGTTCAAATGAGCTACCCAATCAGGGTAAACATGGCCAAGCAGCTTATTAATAATGATTGCTGCCATTAATTTAGAATTGAAATTCTAAATAATCTCAATTAACTGTGAAATAAAGTTAATCAATTGTGCATTGAAATGTCCGAGCTGGAAGCCATCTCAATACGGTGTGCTACAAGCTGGCCAACAATGGCCAACAACTACCTCTGCCAATCATAATCAAGGAGGAAAAGGAACAGTCTCAAGTGCAAATTCCTGGAGAAGAATTAGCTCCTAAACTGCATATTGCCTTGCGGCACTACTGAGTTATCATTTTATCTCGAGACTGGGGACCAGTCTCCCTTAAGGGGAGAGGTGTATCGATGCCATTCACGTGAATTCAACAAGGAAGTCTTGAGTGCTACATAACATGCCTAATAGAATATGCAAATGAGTTTATGCAAATTAGTTCTGTATATAAGCTGTTGCATTGTTATGATTGTTGTCAGTGTTTCTAGTAAAGTCCTTCTAGTACACTGTCCAAACTCGGTTTACTACTTGCACAGTCAATCAGACTATTAGTTTAATTCATAAGTCGCTTACAGGCCGTGCACAATACAATGTATTGTTTCTAGTTTTCAGTGAGTGAGTTGGCGAATATCAACTTTCAGCCCACTTTCCTCCCTTACACAGTGAGCATTTTTGACTAACACAAGTAGGGTTTATGGTGCACGTCCGGAAAACATAAACGGAAGACATTCATGTTATGGACAACTTACTCATTTTCGCGATTTTGACATGTGAAACCTATACTAGGGGCACAGTACATTGTCAAGAGTGAACTATGCAAACGCGATTAATTTCTGCTTTGCAATTTTCAATCGAGCATATTGTATTGAAAAGTTGCTATTCGAATTACAGATTCCTATTAATTAGTACCATAATATATAGCTTGCAAAGAGAAAGAAACTATTTCATCTATACTTATGAAAAGATTAGTATTAGCATAGCAGGTGCTTTCATAGAAAGGCTATGACAAACATCTTTCATGATTAAAATTTAGCCTGGAGCAATCTTAGTCTGATTATTTCCCAAGCACATACGTGGGTCTCCACTATGTTAAAAGGTGCACGCAAAAACTCTTTGAAATGAAAAGCCTGTATGCCCGATTTTAGCTTGCCATTTTCTAGATACCTGGATTAAGACATCGCTAAAGCTAAAATACATGAAAAGAATACAGCTCATTTGCACCCTTGCGGGCAGGAGCATAACATCAGATTTATCCAACAAAATCTGACATGACTATCTTCAAAATACAAGGTCTGATGTATTTACAGTCACAGACTCTCAAAAAGTTAAACCTAATTAATATATACAATCGACAACAGTTTCAAGCTGTGATTTATTCATAACCAGCCGACAGCCGAAAAGTACTTAATCCTGTCAGGTTAGGTTCAGTAGTTCCTTTATTGAATTGCTGATTCAAACGTTCACATCTTCGTTCTCATAAAAGTTTTGATAAAATAGATGTCAACAATAGCTATTTGAAGACAACTTCATGGGTATATTTTGGTTTGTCGTCTAACACAGAAAGTCAAATATGGATTTGTTAGATTTGATTGTCGAAACGTGAGTGTAAAATTGTGGGATATATATATATTTGCTTGAATCCTGCACAACTGCAACAGAAAATTTGCACTCCCTTGATTCAAGATAGATTTGACAATTGTGGGTACTGCACTACAACCGTAGGTTGTTAGAGATATTTTGCAATTCCTAGTCGAAGCTAAAAATTTAGGGGAATGATTTAACATATAATGCTGAGGAATTAAGGAAAGATTTCTAGGAAAGTATGGTTTAAGTCATTACGGCAAGTTACGGGAGTTTTTTTGGGAAAAGTGCTGGAATGCTTGACCAGTGTTCATTTAATTTCCAGCTACCGCTTCCAGCGTCAGCCAACTGACGTCCGGGTATTTCAAATTTCCAAATTGTTATAAATTCGTCACTTACTGAGTACTGACTACATACTCGCTTGAAAGCTCGAGTCAGTAAGGAGTGCAGCAATTCAGTAAACTTAGCTAAGGTTCCTCTTCAGTTTAAGAGAAAAATTTAACTAAAACTTTGTACAAAGACAAGTGAAACGGGGAAACGAAATGATGTATTGGACAACGTTTTATGAAAGATGCGAAGACAGTTAATGCATAATTTAAATAAAACAAAATAAAATAGTGCAGCTTCAAAATCGGCCTTCAGCTCAATATACGATAACAATCAATTAACCATAACATTTAGCTAAGAAGAAAAAGACGAAAAAACTAGTAGTTTTGTTATTGTGCTATCCCTGCAATGTCGCTCAGTTAAGTTCAAGTCACAAACACCCAATATATAAACTCTTGAAAATAAACTCATTTCCATTTTGGGGAGAGGGTGAAATTGCAAAAAAAACTGGTACTCTGTAAGGGAAGCAGGCATTCTAAAGATTGATAAGCCTATGTGAGTTTAGCTGTTAGCCCGGTGGTGTAGTTAGTAAGCACATCTATCTCACTGCAGTGCGCGAGCAAGGGCCGTGGTTCAGTCCCTGCCCAGGCCATTTCTACTTTCAATTCTGAGTGAAGAAGCTGAACTTCCTTCTTCCCTTCTCTCTCCCTCTTTCTCCCCCTCCAAGGTCTCTCTTATGTCTCCTCGAGGATGTGCCTAGAGCCTCTCCTCTTGAGCTTACCCTCGGTCATCTTGGTCCCACCATTCCCGGTAGATGTGTTACATCTCTACATGGTGAGAAAGGGTAAACCTGAGAAAGAGAAAGGCAGTTTGCCAAAACTGCAAATTATTCCAGTCTTCCCTCACTAATAATAGGGACGCTATTGAGAAAATTATTATACCCATCCCCATTTGTTGGGGAGGAATTGTTAGCAAATAACAAATCAGACTGCTAAAGGCCTTTTCGCAGTCACGTTGTGTTCATTCGTCCCAAATGAGAATGTACTAATAATATTTTTCTCCAGCGGTCCCTATTATTATTAGTGAGGGAAGACTGGAATAGTGCAGTTTTGGCAAACTACCTTTCTCTTTTCTCCAGACACCCTTTCTCACCATGTAGAGGATGCCAACATCGAAATGAGACCAAGGCTGACGAGGGTAAGCTCAGAGAGGGACTGCAGGCACATCTCGGGAGACGCAAGAGAGACCTTGGAGAGGGAGAAAGAGGAGAGAGAGGGAGAGAGAGAGTTGTTCGCTTTCTTCACTCAATTGAAGTAGAAATGGCCTGGACGAGACACAGACACGGCCACACACTGCGGCGTCATAAGCTTTCCCCCTGCACACCGAGTTGCTCGCAGCAAAACTCACATAGGAAACTTATCAGTACAAGGGAATGCCTGCTTCCCACACAGAGTACCAGCTTTTTTTGCAATTTCACCCCTCTCCCAAAATGGAAATGAGTTTATTTTCTAGAGTTTATATATTGAATTGTATTTGTGACTTGAACAAAACTTTGAACGACATTGCAGGGATTAGCACAACAACATTTTTTTTCAGTTTTTTTGTCTTTTCTTCTTAGCTTAAATGTTATAGTAAGGTCATTGTTATCATATGGTGAGCTGCAGGCACGGGGTTAAAGCTGCACCCGGCCCCCATTTTGTTTTATTTATTTTAAGAATTAAGTATCTTTCCATTTTTTGTAAAACGTTGTCCAATACATCACTTCTTTTCCCCTTTCTCCTGTCTTTGCTAGACCCCAGATTTCGGGCACTTTCCCTCTTAAATTTGAACAGAGACCTTCGCTGAGTTTTACTGAACTCTTCCACCCCCCACTGACTCGCAAGAATTCTTTTTCTATGTATGCCTTTTTTCAGTAAGCAATTACTGTAGACAGTAGTCACTAAGAGAGGAATTTTTTTTTTTTTTTTTTTTTTTTTTTTTAGAAGGAATGTTGAATGAAGCAAAAACCGGGCAACAGAGCAAGTATTTGCACACTGGTCAGAGTTTTCCAGCACTTTTCCCTTTGAAACTCCCGAATCTACTGCCAGCATGACTGAGCCACCATTTTTTCCTAGTAATCTTTCCTTAATTTCTCAGCACCATGTGTTAAAATCATTCCCCTATAAAAAGAGCTTTTGCAAGAGGTTTACCAAAACTATCTCTAATTTGCTACGGTTGTAGTGCAATACCCACAATTGTCAAATCTATCTTGAATAAAGGGAGTGCAAACGTACTGTTGCAGATGTGCAGGATTTCAAGCAACAGCGTATATCCCTTTCCCCCTCCCCTCTTTTCGACAATCAAATCTAACAAATCCATATTTGACGCATTTCAGAATTAGACGACTAGGTAAGGGATACCCATGAAGTTGTCTTCAAATAGTTTTTGTTGACATCTATTTTTTTTATCAAAACTTTTATGAAATTTGAGATGCTTGAACGTTTGAATCAGCGCAATTCAATAAAGGAACTACTGAACCTAACCTGACAAGTTTAAGTGCTTTTCGGCTGTCAGCTGGTTATGAATAAATCACAGCTTGAAACTGTTGTCCGATTGTATATATTAATTAGGTTTTTTTTTAACTTTTTTTGAGAGTCAGTAAATACATCAGACCTTGTATTTTTTGAAGATAGTCTTGTCAGATTTTGTTGGATAAATCCCGTTAAACCCTTTTGCTCCTGCCCGCAAGAAGTGCAAATGAGCTGTATTCGTTTCATGTATTTTAACTGCTTGCGGATGTCTTAATCGGTATCTAGAAAATGGCAAGCTAAAATCAGGCAAGCTGAGCTTTTCATTTCAAAGAGTTTTTTGCGTGCACCTTTTAACATAAAAATTTGGAGACCCACGTATGTGCTGGGAAATAATCAAATTTAAGATTGCTCCAGGCTAAATTTTAATCATGAAAGATGTTTGTCATAGCCTTTCTATGAAAGCACCTCTTCTTCTTAAATACTAATCTTTTCATAAGTATAGATGAAATGATTTCTTCTTTCTCTTTGCAAGCTATATATTATGGTACTAATTAGCCAGAATCCTGTAATTCGAATAGCAACGTTTCGAGCCATATGCTCGATTGAAAATTGCAAAGCAGAAATTAATCGCGTTTGCATAGTTCACTCTTGACAATGTACTGTGCCCCTAGTATGAGTTTCACATGTCAAAATCGCGAAAATGAAGTAAAGAAGTTGTCCATAACATGAATGTCTTCCGTTTATGTTTTCCGGACGTGCACCATAAACCCTACTTGTGTTAGTCAAAAATGCTCGCAGTGTGGGGCAGAAAGGGCGTGGGCTGAAAGTTGATATTCCCCAACTCACTCACTGAAAACAAGAAACAATAGATTTTATTTGTGCCAACGGCCTGCAAACGACTTGTGAATTAAACTATTAGTCTAGTTGACTATTGCAAGTAGTAAACCGAGTTTGAATGGAGTGTACTGGAAGGACTTTACTAGAAACACTGACAGCAATCATAACAATGCAACAGCTTACATATACAGAACTAATTTGCATAACCTCATTTGCATATTCTATTAGGCATGTTATGTAGCACTCAAGACTTCCTTGTTGAATTCACGTGAATGGCATCGATACACCTCTCCCCTTAAGGAGACTGGTCCCCAGTCTCGAGATAAAATGATAACTCAGTAGTGCCGCAAGGCAATATGCAGTTTAGGAGCTAATTCTTCTCCAGGAATTTGCACTTGGGAACTGTTCCTTTTTCCTCCTTGATTATGATTGGCAGAGGTAGTTGTTGGCCATTGTTGGCCAACTTGTAACACACCGTATTGAGATGGCTTCCAGCTCAGTTGTTTCAATGCACAATTGATTAACTTTATTTCACAGTTAATTAAGTTTATTTAAATTTCAATTCTAAATTAATAAGAATAATCATTATTAATAAGCTGCTTGGCCATGTTTACCCTGATTGGGTAGCTCATTTGAACTGTAAAATGGGTTTGCGGCAATTGCACATTTTTGAAAATGTCCGTCATTGGCAAAATCAACCGATAGAATCAGATCAATTTCCAATGACCTGCAGCAATAATTTGTGGAAGCTTCTTTGCAAGCTTCGACTATCATAGATTCAACTACCGCCAAAGGGTCGCACTTCCCTTACAGTCAGTCCACTTTGGAAAGCTATAAGCTCAATATTGGGAGCTATGAATGAGCCACATATCAAAATGAAGCTCTACATCTTCTGCATCGTTTGGTATCATTGAAACGTGTCTACCCGATTTGTATTGGTCGCAATTTTACCAAACATAGCTGCAATTTTTGACCAAATTTTTTTCTGAAAAATTTTTACGCAGCAAGAAAATGGTCGTTTCCAATGTGTTTTCTGAGATAATTTGCCAGGGACAGTTTTTTGATTTTGTCAAAATATCGTTTCAGTTTGCAAAGACTGAGCATTTTCTGAAAATTTGGCATTTTTATCCAACATAAAAAATTATTGCTTTTGATTGGAGGCTAATAAAGAGAAAAATCAAAAACCGCCCCGGGCAAATTGCCCAAACATACTGTGTGCGAAATATCTTTTAAGATCCACCCATTGGTGTCGGGTAAATCTTCGGTCGAAAAAAATTTGGCCTCAATTTTGACAAAATCAGTTGAGTAGAGCCAGAACTTTAGACTCATTCGGTGTACAGGGCTCTAATTAACCTAATTTGTGCCTCTTTCGAAGCCTTTTAGTTTGAGTATAAACTTGTCCTTGTCTACGGGTGTAGTGTGCACTGGCTCAATTTCGACAAAAACTATTTTCAGCCAAAATCGTGTCAAAAATAACCAATTTCGAACAAAAGTCTTCAAAAATTCCCTTCTCCCGAAAACGATACGAGCTAGAGACAAATGGCTAAAACCAGGGGGGTAGAGCACATAATAAGCTTTAAAATGCTTATAGTTGCTGGGCATAATTTTCTATATACAGCTCTAAGAACTTTTTTTTTTTTCTCACTGTACATGAATTTTATGAAGCTGGCGTTTTACAAGACCTTTATTATCACTTTCGATGTAGTTTCTGAAAATTTGAATGAAATCGGACAATAATTGCACTTTCTGCAACTATATGTGCACGTAAGCGGAGCGCGACCATAACTCGAACCCGCCGAACCGGGTGATTGGTAAACTGAATAGTCTCCAGTTTCCAAAACATATATCACCTTTATGTTTATCTACCCGAATCGGGTCTTGGCTAGCAATAGCTTGGCTACTGCAGCTAACTCAACCTACTTTTTACCCTTTCGGGTGGTGTGCCGCAATGGCCGAGTGACCAAGGTGTTCGACTAAGATCTTACGGTCCTAGGTTCGAACCCGAGGAAAAAAGGCTTTCCCATGTCCTCTTGAGCAAGGGACTAAGCACATATCGGTTCGCCGTGGGCTCCAGCCAACCCAGCTGTCTATCCTTAACTAGGGTGGATAAATGGGTACCACTTCGGTGGGAAGGTAACAGGAGTCTGTGTTCTGGCGTAATGCCTGATGAAGGGCTACTCCCCTTCCACAGATGTAGTCAACATTTGAGTTGTCGCTCCTGGCCACATGGGAGGAATCCGGAGATAAGCACCAGCACCTTTTAACCTTATGTAGGTTGGAGTTCTCTCCAGGGATCACTTTACCTTTTTACCTTACCTTTCGGGTGGTTGAGGCTGATCGAGGAACTGTCTGCCACAGACCTGGAAACAGTCCAGCATGAAATGTGCTTCCTTTTTCTTCGTATCCAAGCATCGTGGATCATCTTTTTTATTTTCTACCAGAAAACGAGGACTTTGGCATGGGGAAGCAGAGCTAGTGCAGCCAAATGAGTCATTTTGCCTGTTCATGAGGAATCAGTGGGAATCTTCTACCACGGATCCCTAAATCCGACACTGAAGACTTCATTTTCATCTTCTTCTTTTTTCATCTTCAGCAAGTTTCGTCAGACGTCCTTCGTATGTGCCGGGATTTCAGTTTGTACCCGAATCGGGTTTTTGCATGCAGAAGCAGAGTTCGTCTGGCCAAGTGACTCAATGGTCATATGACGAGGAATCGTCGAGGATCTGTTTTCCACAGGTCCCAGGTTCAGCACTGCCATTATCTTCGTCTTCATTTTCTTCTGAATCTGGCTGTTTCTTCGGCGCCATAATATCAGTTTGTACCCGAATCGGGTTCTAGCATGCAATAGCGGAACTAATGCAGCCAAAAAGGTATGTTTTTACCCATAGCGGGTGTTAGAACTGATTGGACCACAGCCTTCCTGCTATTGCCCAAACAGACCTAGCTTAGAAATACTTGGTGAAACCTCCAGTAAACCGAGTTTGGACAGTGTACTAGAAGGGCTTTACTAGAAACACTGACAACAATCATAACAATGCAACAGCTTATATACACAACTAATTTGCATAAACTCATTAGCATATTGTATTAGGAATGTTATGTAGCACTCAAGACTTCCTTGTTGAATCCACGTGAATGGCATCGTTACAAAGTGCAACATGATCCCTGACGGATGCTAGTTTCTTAACAGAGCTGGTTCCACACTCTGAGATTCGTGTGTACAAAGTATATTTTGCGTAACGCCAAATTAAGAATTAAGCTGCCATCTTCATGCAGGTGCACGCTCTTGACTTGACGCATGCTGGCGTGTGTCTGTCGCGTCAATGGCTTTCATGTTTACTCAAATCAACGAGCGTCTTCTGTGATTCCACAAATAGATGCGCCGACACGCCTATAGTGGTAGCATGGCATGATGCTTCAGCTAAAGGCGTCCCGTGTCATGCCAGTCTGCCAACTGTAACAAGCGCTGTGAAACGGCCGCTGCTGGAACTATGAAACGGACATACATTTCCCGACAAGACACTATAGTAAAGATAATGAACCCAAGCCGGTTCTTTGCTTTCACAGTCTCTATTTTTAAACCCTTAAACTCTTGCTAAAATTATATCATATTTTCTTAAACTTACATTATGTATGTGTACATAGGAATGTTGATATAGCCATAAGATCAAGTTCGAGTTCCTGTTAATACGGACATGTCCTAGTCCTACAAATGGTTAAGGCGGTGGCCTTCGGATCGAAAGGTCCGAGATTCGATCCCCACCTTAGCCATTATGACGCTACATTGTTTCCTTGAGCAAGAAACTTAGGTTACAGTTCCGCCGGTCGGATGAGGCGTAAAATTGGTGTGCCAATGTACTGTCTTACTGGTGACAGGCATGCTAAAGAACCCTAACCCGCTTATCGAAAAGAGTAGGGCGCTGAGTTCCCGGCGGAAAGGCACCCCTCCCTTGGGATCAACCAGTACCCTGCAACGTGCTGCAACGTACACCCTGCGAAGTGGTGCTAGGTGCACCAGAGTCACGTATTCAAAAAGGACACACCCCCGGGTTTGCTTCTGATCCCACCCATCTGCGCTTGGGGGTTTGGAGCGTCGAAAACTCCACTGCTATACGCGTGAGCACTTAATGGAGGTTAGATAACTCTGAGCCGAAAGTCCACACGACGGGCTCCCTTCAGCCTCCCACTGTGGGACGGCATCCAGGCGACATAGCGAGAGTCATACTAGATATGACTGATGGGGAGAAGCGAAAAGTGGCAACACCAATCTATGCCTAGCGAGATTCCCGAACAGAGAGATGCGCAAATTATTAATTTGTTCGGAAACTTACGTAACTGCCCAACTTTTTGATTTGTCTGTAAAATGTAATAATATATGCATAGAGTTAAGAGGATGGTATGGTATAAGTACAAATGCAATAGTGTCGCCGCCAGCATTCCTGCTAATGCGACCGTCATTTTCAAGAACTCTCAGTATTTCACGTAGGCCGCACCTACTCCAAAAAAACTGGAGACACGAGGGGTACAAAGGCTCCACAAAGGCACAGCAACAGCAAAATATGTACTCGACCTGCTTTCAGTTTTTTAAGCTTTTTCAAGCCTAAAAATTGGATCATTTTCTGGCGTGTTTGGCTGATTGCGGACATTCTATCTCATAATCATATTTTCATTTTAGCCTCTCTAGTGCTGCTCACAAATCCTACAATTCCAAGCAAGTCCGAAATCCTCATTCTCAAGAGGTATGTGCTAAATTGTCCTGACGTTGGCAATTTAATTTTTCTCTTCTGTTGAGATCTTTGTGTTTTTGATGCTAGGATAAAGCAATAGGACATGATATGATAGTATACTCCAAATAGGATTTATGCTTTTTTCTTGCCCTTTAGAATGTTCACAATTTAATTAATTTATGCTGTGACATCGCCCATATTTTAATGCCCCTTGTGTAATTAGAATCACATGCTCAATATTCGCCCATTTTTTAAGTTTGATTGAAACTCTTACAGTAAGAGAACCAGTTTAATTTAGTTTCATTCGATAGGTTTACTTTTACTTCTGCTTGTGAACGTTAATGCTCGTTTTCTGTTGTGCTTGTTTGACCTTGTAAATTATTTTCTGCGTCTTGCAGTTCGCCATATTGTAATCAGCGGAAGTATCGTAGTCTGTTTTTGCAGTATTTTTTGTTTAACATCGGCAAAGAAGCTTATCCGAACTGCTAGCTATGTAGCAAATTTTATTTCAAAATTGTGAAAATTCAGATTCAAAATCGGGTATGATTCCGTAGGAAAATCACAAACACTCCTAAGAAATTGTTTTTAAAGGTCAATCATAGAGGGCCGCTTACTCTTCTGAAAATTGTGGTTAAGTAGAGTCGGCAAGCATCAGCAGTTTTTTGTTATTGGCGACCATTTGTATTTTCGATATTAAAACTTAATTGCATTTTCATTAGCTGTATGCAGAGTAGATTGTAGGCTTTAAGAGGATGAAGGAAACGACAATTCTTTACACATTTTTTGAGGTGCTGACTGCTGAATAACTAAGGAAATTTTAAATGTCAAAACATCTATTTCCCTATAAAATTCAGCCACGTGCTGCACATTCGAGGAACTTTCTGTCTTTTGAGATGTTTGGGATGATAATGAACGATACTCCGTATGTCGTTAGGATACAACAGTGCACAGACTTCTTTACGCTCTGACAAAAAATTTTAGAAAGATTGTCAGAAAAGACGATAACCTAGGGGTTTGGTGGTTCCTAATTTTTCATTTTTACTCACTTTTAGTTCACTTAAAACTTGCTTTTTTCATGACTTCGATCATGAGCTGCAAGTTGAGTAGCGCCAACTCAAGAGTGACTGTGATGGATGTTTGTCGAAATATTTCTTTCATAAAAAGGTTTTTGTAGGCACTTAGGCCGATCCGAGTTAAAGTAACAAATCAAAAGTATATCAAAACAGGACAGGGAGATGCTAAGTTTTTGAACAATAAAGGAAGAATTTATAAATGGTGCAGAGCAGGTACAATTAATTAAATACGGAGTTGTTTCACTCAATCAGTCGCATCCTTCAATTCATTGTGGAGATAATTAGCACAGTGGAAAATTCTCTTTTATTCAGCTCAACTTTCTACAGTTTGTTATCATTTTCAGGATTGTCCAAGTGCTAATCCTGTGCCCTCAAACTCACCGGGTATCTCGTCAGCTGGAAAGTCATGAAGGTCCCGAGGCCAACACTGGATCTGATTTGCATAATAAATTTGATGGAGGTAGCGGCAGTGGGGCTCCGGCTCCGGTGCGAGTTGAAGGTGCTATTATGGGAGAGTGTGTTCGACTGAATATTTCTGGCACAATTTTTCAGCTACTGAAAAATAATTTGCTGAAGTATCCTGGTACGAAACTTTGCAGACTGGCGGAAGCCAAGGATCCCAAGATTGCCAGTGAGATCTGCGATCGGCTGAATTATGAGAAATCAGAATTCTACTTTGATCGTTCACCCTACTTATTTGATTCCGTTGCCAATTTCTACCGACAAGAATCTTCATATCCCTGAAAATATTTGCATTGAGGCAAGTAATATTTTGCTACTTACTAGTTGCTTTTTAACACTTCACCAAACGCATCTGATTCTTATTACATAATCCTAAAAATCGGTATTAAAAAGTTTAGCCATGAAATGAAGTTAAACCACTTTCGAAAAATAACGATTTGTTTTGTATTAGGGAATTAAGATCTATGGAGAACTAGAATTGCACAAAATCGGAGAAGGAGGGAGAAATTAAAGTATGACCAATAAATGTACGTACAAACCTTTGTCGCTTATTGCAAACAAACCTTTCAGCAAACCCCCACAGTATAGGATATTGTTAAAATTGTTCATAACTGGAGAATTGAAAATGTGAAAAAAATCGAAATCAAAATTTTATTCTCGAAAAATATACAACATTCAAAGATTCGCTAAAATTTTGGCGGTTTCAGCATTTCGTTTTCATGACTAAATAAATAGAGCTGGTTCCGTTGCGTATCTTCACTCTCACATCCCCTTCACAGGGAAGAGTATCAATTTCAGGAATTTTCAGTTTTTCCAAATTTCCGTATTTGGATTTTTTAATTCACACGAAATTTGATTATAATTCAAAAGCTCTTAACGAACAGAACAAGTTTTTTGTATTAGATACAACCATCTCCCAAACTGCACTCTAATTTTGGAATTCACGAAAACAAGTTTTTCAGTATTTAAATTTTCCAATAAAGGTATTGTTTGAAACTCGTGAAGAAATGAACAACTTTTGTAATAGAACGGAAGTAGCTCCTATAAATGGTCCCTGTTCCGGAATTCACAAAACATCCCTATCTACGAATCGCGAATTCCGAGAATTTAGTACATTATCAGATATTGCTTCTAGCCGATGATGCCTTATGATTCGAACGTAGGTGCGAAAATATGCAGCTAGTCTAGTTTAGGTTTGCATCAAAGTTAGTTTGTAATAAAGGACCAAAGTTAGTACAGTTTTTTAAGCAGAGACGCCGGGTGGTCTAGGGCGCTCGACACTGCTCAGTAGTCAGTGATCGAGTCAACCAACAATCTCTCTCAAATTCTCTATGAGCAAGGAGTAGGGCCTAAGCCTGTATCGGGATCACCGTGAGCTCTAAAACCAGTCCAGCTATCTATTCTCTAACTGGTCGGTATGAGTATGTTATGTAACCAAGCGGGTTGAAATCGTTGTAATGATCTAGTCTCGCTGTCCGACGGTGTTGCTTGGCGTATGTATAAGTGGTAAGAGCGTTCACTTCTAAACCAACGCTCAGCAGCTCGATCCCCTCCAAGACACTTTACTTTTTCAAACCCTAATTTCAAAAATTCACGTTTGGAGACCATGCTGTGTCACCCTTACTCTCGAGGATAAGAAACCGTTTAAGATTCTAGGAATTATGGAATTGCAGGTCATTGAGGTAGTTGGTTTGGTCTGGTCCTCGTAGTATGGTTATATGGTTCTTGTGTGATTTAATTAAAAGCCTCGGTTTGAAGAAGAATGAAAATATACCTCAGGTTAGGAGGCAACCGGGGGAACCGTCTTAGCAGACCACATGGTAATTGGATATGAGAATCTGGCCTGCAATTCCTGGAAATTCGAGGACAAATTTCAATTTGCAATAGGACATGTTAAATACCCGGTCAGCAACTTAGAAGGTTGAAATCAGTGTAACAATCTTGTCTCGCTGTCCGGGCATGTGGCGCAAGTCGTAGAGCGGTCACCTGTAAGCTCGGCGGTACGTCCTGGGCATTTTCTTCATATCTTTCAATCCAGATTTCAACGCTTCATAGGTATGTATATACTGTACATATACTAGGTAACATATACTGTTTCGATGTACTGCAATGGTAAGCTAACAGGAGTCACACGTGTTCTGTTCTGGCGTAATGCCAGACGAAGGGTGGCCCCCTCCACAGGTGTAGTCAATTATTAGCTGTCACTCCTAGTTTCGGGATGCGAATCCTGAAATAATCGCCAGCACTCTGGCCTTTTGTAGGTTGGATTTTTCGGATGTCCGCTGCCTTTACCTTTTTACCTACACACACATTTTGGTCGCGCAACAGCATGTACGAAATTGCGTCAGCCTCCGCGGATTCTGCAAACTTTTGAAGCTGAGGCTGAGCCAACGTACTGGGCAAAGTATATTCCTTCCAATTTCGGGCACCGTTTCCTAGTTGCTGAAAATGTTTAATCATACCAGAAAAAGTATCTCTCGTTTGCACTGAATTTATTAAGCGGACCAAACTGGCTGAAAATTAATTAGCAGAAAATTAAAGAACAATCCCATTTCACTGTTTTATGTACACTGTTGAGAGGAAGAAAATAAAACCAAAACATTAACAACTGGAAATTCAGCATTCAACTAAATTCAGATGAAAGATTTTGGAAATTGCTTGGAAGAATTTTACAATGATGTAAAAACAATTAGTGCAAATTTCCAAATTAAGCCTAATTTTTGGATTGGCGATCAGGAAAATCAAGCCGACGCGATCCGCTGATCCAATCCGCATCACTATTATCACACAATCCTACACAGTAAAATGGAGTGCACAAAACTAAAGCTCAACAAAGTTATGAACAAAAAACTTCAATTGACAGTAATCAGATTGTGTAATAAATTTTTTAGGAATCATTATTTAAAAGAGCCGTAAAATCAACATCAGTGCTGACATTAAAATTTCTCTCAGTCAACACTTTTAATGACTGAACTAACTAATAAAGGTAATTTTTTGTTATATAAGTATATATTAATACGGCCGAATGCTATTTTAGCTGCGTTTAAAATATGCTGTGGAAGACTATTAAACTTTTCGTTGTCTTAATTTAGGCATTCATTGACGAACTTTCCCTGGAACCTTCAGGTATCTTGGGTTGCTGAATGCTGCCGCTCCAAACTAGGACATCGACGAGCTTTCCCAATCGGTTAGTTGAGGGACAACATACATAACATTACACCATTAATTATGGTACATGTATTGATATGATTGAATATATTCGGTATGCTTGAACAAATTATTACAAGTAGACAAAGTGCATTATTACTCTTCTGAATGTGAAAGGTTGAAATTATATATAAATAAATAGGTCCGGAACCAGGGCAGAAATTTACTCCTTTACCCACACCTGGTAGAAATGAAGACAGAAAAGATTCTTGTTCAATTCGTTTTTTTCAATTTTGTTTAAAGGAAATAATTTGCAACTTCATGGCAACAATATGCTCAGCGCTGGACACGGTCTTCTTTATCCAACTACGTTGACCGCTGATAACGTTGGATCATCTTCTCAATCTAGTGATAACGAAAATCAGCACTCTCGACGCTCAACCCTATCCTGTCAAGAGCAGCCTAGCCTTAAGATGCCGCCTTGTGCAGGGATTGGTGTGGTGGCATAAGAAAGTTGGTTTTGGGATATTCTTGAAAATCCGAGACATTCAAAAAATCGGCTTGGTAAGTGATACCAAGAGTGTGATACCAAGGGTACGTAAGAGTATGACAGCTGCATGCTCTTATCAGCTTGAAACGTCCTCTACACGCTCACAGCTCCCCCGCAAATTGGACTCCAGTGACCCCCCTGCAAATTGGTACCCAGTCGAAATGTTATCCACTCGCTTTATGCCTGTGTGTGTGTACTAAATCTCGAAAACACAAACACTAGCACAGGCGAGTTTGTGTATGTTTCGAGTTTTAGAACACATGCATAGCGGCCTAATTGCGTGCAGAGGATGTGTCACGCTTATAATGATAATACATAAGTATTCAGTTGCCATATTCTGTATTTTTTGGTGACACCTACAATCCCTCGTTTTTGAGTATATCTTCAGTTTTGGTACTATGAACTCAAAATGATTATTAGTCTATTAAAGAGAAAATCCGAATGAGAAGCCAGAAAAGGTACAAATGTTCGTTAATTCCATGATGGGACCTTCCTATTTTGCCCAATACTTGTTTTGTTATACATGGTTGAGCAAGTTTTCATTTGTCATTTCAGCTTTTCAATTTGATCTCATTGGTGTTTGTTATTGCAACGGTGGTTTGCCTTATTCTTAGTTCCATGCCAGAGTTTCAATCTAAAAATAGAGATGGATTTGACTCCATGTCCAGCTCAGAAACCATAAACGTAAATTCTACCAATTCCTCTGAAGGGGCTAATATTTGGACCTATGAGCATGCTGACGGCTTAGAGATTGCCGATGCCATTTGCGTTCTATGGTTCACTTTGGAGTTTTTCCTCCGATTATGGTCAACACCAAATCGAATCAAATACATCTCCACACCTATGTGCATTATTGATTTTTTTGCTGTGTTCCCTTATTACCTAGAACTGTTCATGCAAAGTGTTGGATATGAAAGTAAAACTTTCATGGATCTCAGAAAATCATTACTAATGGTAAGTTGTACCGACCTTAAAGGTCAAATTGAGTGCTCGTGTTTAGATTAATAAAGTTTGTTTGCTCGAATATGTGGACAGAGACCATTGCATTTAGCCTGGTTCAATTCCTATTTAGCTTTGATGTGAAGGTGCAATTGAAAGGATTTAACTTTTTACCGTCAATATTTTAGGTGCGTATTGTTCGTGCCCTACGGGTAATGCGAGTATTTCGAGTCCTGAAAGTGGCTCGGTATTCCAGAGGGTTTCAGTCAGTGGGAGCCACCATGCAAAAAAGTTGGAAAGAATTGGTTATGTTGGTGCTTTTTATTCTAACGACAAATATAATGTTTTCAACCGTTATGTATTTTTTGGAAAGTGATACTCCCAAGTCAAAGTTCAACAGCATACCAGCATCTTCCTGGTGGTGCATAATCACTATGACTACTGTTGGGTAAGTTATTCTGAAATATATGTGTTTAACTTTAAATCTCCTGTATTTTTGCCTTTTCAATCTTAGCTTTTAAATACATATCGTACAAATGTGTTGTTCAAGTTTATGAAAATGTTCTTATCAACATCAAAATCAAGGCGTTGCGCTATTTATCACTTCCCCTTCCACCTGTTGTTCAAAGTAGCATAGCTACCTAACACACTTCGTGAGTAAGGTTCAATTGGGTTCCTATGACTCCTCTTTCTTGTATCAACATTTCCTTGGATATGTAACTGAACCAAACTGTAACCAAAAATGTTTTTCTTTTTTCAGTTCTTCTTGTTTTAAAAGTGGTCTATTTATTGAACTGAAAGTTTAGCCTATGCGTAAATCTTTATATTCGTTGCAAATTATATTCTCTGTTGCTAATCAACCACCAAAATTAAACATTTTTATGTAATCCTTAATTGTTTCAGGTATGGTGATGTGTTTCCTACAACTGTTTTGGGAAAGTTACTTGCGGGTTTAGTTAGCATTACTGGTATTATTCTATTGGCTTTTCCCATTTCTGTCATAGTGGAACATTTCCATGAAGAATACACTCCTCATAATGCTTCAAACACCCCCAATGATGAGCAGATCAATTCGTCTCTTCAATCCTTTGAACAGACTAATCTTCAACCCCGAGGATCGATCAGTTGCGCCTTGGCGAGTGCAGCCCAGTCCTCCAATGTCCCCCTGTTACCAGCTAGTGCAGCTAACGGATTTGCCATATATGAACTTCGCCCGCTAATGCCCGGAACGGGGCAAAATGCTGCCCATCCCCAGCCTCACCCTAAACGAAGGCATAGACGTGGATTTAAGCTGTAACCTAACATAAAACGCCAGTCAGCGCAGGACCACAGTTTTTGCGACAATGAAAATGCTTTGAAGCAGGAACTAATGTAACCATTAATCAGCTGCGTGATCTTTTATGCTCTTAAATTGGAATAATTTTGAACAGCTGCTAATCGTTATAAAAATGTCGGAATTATTTATGTTTGCTTATATATTCAGAATCTTGGCTTGTTTTGTGAGCAATCTAGCGAAGGGGCTCGCTTTGGTCCAAAATATATGGTTACGGAGATCGTTCGGTGCGCACATATGCAATGCAGCCTCAGCGCATCGCATACATATCCTCAAAAATAAGAGAAAATATTAGATTTCGAAATTAAGCGATGTATATGAGTTATTGTGAGGGAAGAGGGGGGAGGGAAAATAAAATAAAAGATAGGGGAGGGGGGGGTGAGTGAAGAAGAGGGGGGGGGGAAGGCGGCATGTTCACGAAGAGGGGGAAAAAAAAAAAAAAGGGAGAAGGAAAAAGAAAAAAAGAAAAAAGCTGCCCTTCAATGGCACGACAATCGATGCGGTAAATGCAAGGTATCGATGCTTCTCTTTCTAATGGCATATCACATGTGATTTTATATTGAGATTTGAAAGCTTCTACGCAAAAAAAGAAAGGCAGCCACACTTGCACCATTTCTAGAGACTTTGGATGAATGATTACTTGATTTTCCCATCCAAAGACGCATCGGTTAACACAATAACGAAAACAATAAGTTGACAAGCAAGCATTTTATTCTAAAAAATCGTTTTCTCTATTTTCATTGATGTTCCCGCTTTGCAGCTTTGACTGGTTATTACTCGCGACTCGCTCCACGGAAAATTTTTTCGATTTAATTTTCAGGACCGCCTAGGCGTTCGCTATCACCTGTTATACAACTCTTTTGCACTTTTCCTATGTGAAGACTGTGCATATAAATCAGATAATGCACAGTGCAGCGTGCGTATAACTGAGTTATACGCACGCTGCACGCTGGGAAGCCGGTCCCTAATCTAAATTGCTGTAGCATACAGTTTCCTGCATGCTTCAGCAGTGTGTACAGCAGAGCTCCAACCTAGACAGCTCTGCTGCACACCAAAAAGCAGGCCTCCCAGCCATGGCAAGCAATAATGTTGCTGCCACTTCATGTTGAAATTTGTCTAAACTTAGCTGTCAGCTGCAACATAAATGAGTACGGTTTCATCAAAATGAGAGGTTGAATCGTTGTATAAGTACTTTACAACACACCTTAGCGTTGTTCACTAATCTCTACTGCGTACGTCGTATGAGAAGTCCTCGTGCGTGGCACTCGTGCGCTTCGCGCACTCGTGCCCCACACTCGGAGCTTCCCACACGGCGTGCGTATAAATCAGTGAATGAACGCAAAGGTGTTCTATAAAGAATACATATATTTTGTATTTAAAATTTTTAAAGTAAATTGTTTGAAAATACCACTTTTTGACCAAAAATTTCGGCAAAGCAAATTTAGCAAAGTGAGTAAAATAAGATAATCATAAAGTTCAAGCTGAGCTGAACCCAACAATATAAAGGTTTTGCTGCAACGACTTATATTGCGTTCGTGTATCCTACATACACCTATCCTACTCACGCCTAACGCTTGATGTTTCCGCCTAGAGATAACAAAACTCAAAATCCTACTTACGCCTAAAAAAGCTCAAAACTGAAATTCCTACTTACGCCTAAAATATTTCCTTGCAAAACTCCAATTCCTACTTACACCTAAAACGAAAGCTCTACCGTAATCCACTTGTATGTTGTTACCGTGCAAGACTTTGTACTATGATATACTATTGCTGATGGGTGGAAATAATAAATGTATAAAATCTTTATTTAAAATTCAATGTAACATTTTGAGAAATAATCTTTTATCAACTATACATTTAACTTAAAACTAGGTAAATTGCACATGCATTCAAAGACATAATGTCTATGCATTTATGGTCCCATTTTATCATTGGAGAATAGACAACAGGGGCTGTTCTGTATAAAGCTAGTGTTGTACGCATAAAATTTATGCTTATACTGAATAACTAAATGCTAAATCAAAAACTAAGTTAACATTAGTGTTGTTTGTTTCAGAAAACCGATGGATTGAACGTTTCAGCTAGATAGCTATATATTTTTAATAGTTAAGATTGTATGATCAGTTATGTAGGTAATAGTTGGGAAGCTTCTATACAAAATTTGAGCTAAGTTTTGCTGAAGTTCCAAGAAAACGAACTCCTCATCCAAACTGTTTGCTAGATCCTGAAAAATTATGTCCTTATTTTAAAAATTAGAAGCATTTTGGGTGTGCTCAAATATTTCAATTCAGTTTGTTAATTTTTCTGGAAAAATTTAGAAATTTATTTCTAATAAATAAAGGTGAGCCGCAAATTTTCTATCCAGTTCATAGAAGCCAACGTAAATTCACCCTAAGAAAAGATCAAATAACAAGACAAGGTCAATGGATGCTATTTGATTAGGCGTGTCGGAATCCAAGTTTTTTTTTATTTATTACAGGCATAAAAATGAATCAAATTTTGGCCAGAAAAATTCAAACATAAGTGAAATTCAATTTTAAACAATCAGCGTAAGTAATCAGCACTAGTAATCGCTGCCTTCTCCAGAGTTTTGCGTTACCTACTTCGAGTTTTTGAACAATACCATTTTTGACCAAAAATTTCGTTAACAGAAAATTTAGCAAAGGTGAGTGAAAATAACATAATCACAAAGTTCAAGCGGTCACCCTTCCATGCGATGGCATTGGGCGTAGGTATTGGTATGGTGGGGAAAGTATATAAGGTACATGAGGTGCATCAGGTATGTTAATAATTCAAAAATGTATGTACAGTTAACAACATATATACATACATAATATGTACAGTTAACAACATATATACATACATAATACACACAATACATATTTCTGGGAAAGGTAAAGGAGAAGAACACCATGCACAAACTGGCACATTTTGGAGACCTTTCCTTCCGATATTCGGATTTGCAAATATGTCTCCCCTCCCCGTATTTCATATTAAAAAGTCACATTCACTGTTCAAATAATGTCGTGATTCTACTCTGTTAACGTTCAATCCGGATTCTAGAGAATCCGGATTCTACGTTGTTAACGTTGCTAACGTTTTCCGTTCAACGTTGCTAGAACCATGTGTGTATGCGTGTGTAGTGTGTGTGTGTAGGGGTTTGTGTGTATATGTGTGTATAGTGTGAACGATGTCATGGGGGTACTCATCATACATATGCTTGGGGGGGGTGGTTTGGGGGGTTTTCACCCCCGCTAGACTTGGAGTTCACCACCACCCCCCCAGAGCGGTCCCACCCCCCCCCCCCAGAATCAGGACTTTTCCGTTTTTTTGGCAAAAAAACCGGAAAATCCGGTTTTCCGGCGGCCATATGCCGCCGGCCCCCCGGAATTTCCCATACTGCACATGTCTGGTACCCATGTGTGTGTAGTGGTGTGGGATATTACCCATTAGGGCATTAGTAGCTAGCTGCGCAGCAGCGCAGCACTGAAAATTACATGCGGTGTTATCTTCATATATTCTATTTATATTAGCATAGAGTATATTCTATTTGATGAAATTATACAACTTTGAACTATTTTGACATTTGTCCTATTCATGAATGATGAAAGTGATTTCTTTTTGGGCTAGCTACGTCAGTAGCACAAAGTATATATAAGAGAGAAAAAGTGTAGGCTTCAGGCAGTTGGAGTGTCAGCGAAGTTGGGGTTGGAGTCGGGTGTTCTACGAGTGGGTAGGTGTGACTGAGTGAAGGTTTAGGCATTTGGGAGCGGGTAACGCCCTCCCCTGTGTACTTTGTATCCACTTATTGTGCTCTCTTGTATTCTTTTATATTAGTTTCGTATGTTATTCTAGAACTGGTACGAGCGTTTTGTGTTTAGTACAGTAAAGTCTAGCGGTATTAGTCTATCCTCTTTAGGGACGGTCGCTTAGGACCCATAGGTGATTCTATCTCAACTTACTCGCTAATCTACGATATTCTCGCATCTTCTCTTAATTGGCTAGGACTGGATATCACACACTGAGCACCTACTTGCAATCATCTAGTGAAGTGTGCCGTAATGGCCGAGTGGTAAGGCGTTCGACTGAAGATCTGACGGTCCTAGGTTCGAACCCCCGCTGCCACAAGGCTTTCACAAATCCCCTTGAGCAAGGGACTAAGCACCAGGCTCCAGCCAACCCAGCTGTCTATCCTTAACTGGTCGGTAAATGGGTACCACTGCGGTGGGAAGGTAACAGGAGTCTGTGTTCTGGCGCAAAGCCTGATGAAGGGCTGGCCCCCCTTCCACAGATGTAGTCAACATTAGAGTTGTCGCTCCTGGCTTCGGGCTGTGAATCCGGAGATAAGCACCGGCACCCTATAACCTTCTGCAGGTTGGAGTTCTGTCCAGGGGTCACTTTACCTTTTACCTTTATCTAGTGAAGTCCAACACAATTTATTATTGAGGTACACGCACAGTACTTCACAGTGGTATGTGTGTATATGTGTGTACAGTCTGAACGATGTCACACGAACGATGTCATGGGGTACCCGTGTGTGTGTGTGTAGCGGTAAGTGCATGTGTGTATGCTGAACGATGTCACGAACGATGTCATGGGGGTACCCATGTGTGTGTAGGGGTAAGTGTATGTGTGTATGTTGAACGATGTCACGAACGATGTCATGGGGGTACTCATGTGTGTGTAGGGGCAAGTGTATGTGTGTATGCTGAAAGTGTATGTGTGTATGCTGAACAATGTCACGCAACGATGTCATGGGGGTGAAGCCATGTATGTATGCAGGCATGTGTACGTGTGTATGCTGAACGATGTCATGGGGGTAAACCTATGTAAACATATGTATGTATATACATACATATGTATATACACACACATATATATATATACGTATATATTTTTTTTTTTTTTTTATTTTTTTTTTTGTTTTTTTTTTTTTATATATATATATGTATATATACATATATATATAATTTCGTTTTGCCATCGCATGGATTATCTACCGTTCAGCTAAGCTGAATCCAACGATAGGCTGGTTTTTAGCTCGTTTTGATGTTGCCGCCGTGATTTGACTGAAGCAGTGTAAGCTAGCAAATGCCAGCGGAAATAGGAAATATATTATTTAAAAATTCATTGCTGAAGCAATATAAGTCGTTGCAACAAAACCTTTATATTGTTGGGTTCAGCTCAGCTCGAACTTTATGATTATCTTATTTTACTCACTTTTGCTAAGTTTGCTTTTGCCAAAATTTTTGGTCAAAAAGTGGTATTTTCAAAAAAAATTTACTTTCAAAATTTGAAATACCACATACATCGAATGAAAGCAGACGCCTAGGCGGTCCTGAAAATGAAATCGAAAAATTTTCCGTTGAGCGAGTCGCGAGTAATAACCAGTCAAAACTGCAAAAAGCGGCAAACATCAATGAAAATGGAAAAAAAGAATTTTAGAAACCAAATGCCTATTTCTTAACCGATTTTTTCGTTCTTGTGTCAAACGATGCGTCTTCCGACGGGAAAATGTTTCTGAAAGAATGAGCTGAATACTTTGAACGGTCCGAAAAATTCTCCGAAAAACAAATATTTTAAAACTTTTGAAATTTTAAAAAAATTTTAGTTTTGTAAAAATGTTCATCTGGGTGCAAGGATTCAGAAAATATATGATTTTTGGGGTTGCGACGTATACTTGATTCACTGGACGCCTGGTAAATTTTGTATACATATTTTTGTGTCTGACTTTACCCAGTTGGTTTAATGTGCGTCTGTTGCGAGCTTAGCGTATAAACATAGGGTGCAAATTTCTTTGAAGTGATGGCAGACATGTGCAGGAGGGTGAGTTTGGGGGGGGGGAGGTGAACCTATGGCCTTATCCGGCTTTTTGCTCAAAAAGCCGGAAGAATCTTGATTCTCGAGGGTGAGATCAAGGTCTGGAGGGGGTGAAACTCCCCAAACCCCCAAGCACATGTAAGGTAATGGGTCTAATTTGTGAGAGGGTCGGCAGTTATCCTGCAGATCGTGCCGCAAGCCTAACTAAGAGCCTGAGCGCTTGTCACACTCCTCGGCATTTTTGCGGAATCTTTGATATCAGTTAGTGATGAGGGACCATAAATTTGGCGGCTCTTTCGTCGTGCAGTATCAATTTACCGAAATCAGGAGACTTTGGAGAAAGGCAAATAAAAAAAGGGAAAGCCCCGTTTAGATGGTTGTTTGTTGCTTACAAACACTACACAATCACAAGTAAAATGAGAGAAATACAATCACATTGCCTGTTAAGCAATTTAGATTTAAACAACAAAAATGAAACAGTATCAAACAAAAATAAACAAGGCAAAACATACACAAAAAGAGGTAAGTTATATTCATATTAATGTTAAATACACACGAAATGAGCATTTAACAAAATGTATAGCAGCTAATGATGAATTGACCTTGACATTGATCTTTTCATTGTAAAGTTATTGTGCAAAAACGCATTACCTCAATTCCGCGGATTATAACTTCTAACGCTGAAGAGCTCTTTAAATCAAATGCGGCAAGTTTCCTAATACCAAAAAGATATAGGTAACGTAACCATCTTGAGCATTTGAACAGGATCACCAACAGAAACAAGAAACGACTCAAACCAGCCAATGCAGTAGC